>JANPWX010000021.1:2706742-2824579 GCA_024734555.1 Trochalopteron elliotii
ATTAGATTTACAACCCTTTCTCTACCTGAAAAGGAAAATCAATTTTTTGTTGGTTCCCTAAATTTCCTGTGTGTTGCTTTTTACTTTTATTTTAATTCTGACATATACTTATTTTCTTGGTAATTTTCCTCAAATAATGTCCCCAGACATACTGCCAGCTGAGCCTTTACGGCAAATCTCGGACCTGTGTGCTTTGCATTGTTTTGTTTAGTAACTTAATGACAGAGCACACCTTCAATTGTCTGTGAAGTGCAGGGTGAGTATTTCCATAAGGCACAGCAGATTTTGCTTTCACTATGCACAGCAGTTAAAATAGATTGCCAGGTAGGCTGGTGTGTCTTCAGGTGCTACTTCCATGACCATAAAGAGAGTTAAAAATGTCACAAGGAAAAGTGCTGAGCAAATGCATCATTTAATGGGAATCCTCATAATGGGAATCCTCAATATGAAACTCTTGAGTGAAAAGGTTACACACACAGAAGGCCATTCTAAAGCCCCCAGGTGGACTAGCCAGAGGAATCCTTCTTGAATGGCCCCTTGAATGGGGAGCTCTGGGGATTAAAGCCTCTCTTTCACTTGGATGAGATCTGGCAAAGGACCTGACTCCAGTGGAGAATGTCAAACTTGTTTGAGGTTACTTTGTGTTGCAAAGCAGCTGCATAAAAAGAGAGTTAATTCTCAGCTCCCCAGAAGTCTTCTATACTTAGTTTCAGGAACATAAGCTTCATGTGGCCAAAGGCTAGTGATAAAGTTAAGACATTTCCCAGATGAAAAGTTAAGGGCACAAACTATCTGCCAATAAAACTGAAAAAGAGTGAGAAAGGCTGAAAAATTTAGAGAGGTTTTAGTATTTCTATGAAGTCTGTATAGTTTTCTTTTAGGAACTTGTATCCAGAAAATTAGGTATTGCTTTGTCTCCATGGCTAGATGTAAGGGAAATATACATGCTTTTTTTTTTCTTTTTTTTTCTTTTTTTTCTTTTTTTTCTTTTTTTTTTTAAGCAAGCAAGTGAAAATGTTTGTCTTTTTTGTTTTTTTCAGTGTAATAATGTGCAAGAATCTGCTACAAATGAGAAAATGATCAATAGTAACAGCAATGTTGAGTCACATAGTTGTGTCTTAAAATGAAAATAAGTCTTCATGTAGAAGAAAGAGCTGTCAAGACAATTCTCTTCTCTGGTTGTGGAATAAGTACATAAATAAGATAAAAGCATTGTGAAAAAATAAATTCAGTCCAACAACCATGCAATTTATTCTTAAAGTACTATAGAGAATGCAGAATTTTACCACCATATGCTGTCTTTTAAATCACTTTAAATCATATGGCTATCTTCAAGATTAGTAGAAAATACTTCTTCATGGCCAGTTAAAATATATATTTGTACATGTGTGTATATATAAGTACGCATATTATTTCTAAAGTGATAAACAGCTGAAACTCAGTGTGAGTTAATTATGTTGATTCTCAAGAGCCCAAGGAAGGCAAGTGAATAAACTGTGAAATGTGAGGAATAGAGAAGGTTACAGACATGATGGAAAAGAAGGAAGCAAGAGATGTGATACTTGTTTAATTTAGGAGAGTCTTCTATATGCAACATTCTCAGAAGCTGAGGCAGACTAAATTAAATTACTGCAAAATAGGTTATGATATTGGATACTCCCTTTATATCACTATATATCACTGAAGAGGTGTAAAAAGAAAAAGACACTGTTTCATAATCTGCAAGTCTGGACTATGTATTACCTGTGGTTACTTTTAAAGAGTTGTGGTCCACACATCATGTTCTTTGTCACGTTCCTAAGATGCAAGTCTGAATTACATGTGAACAAATAGTGACAAGCTTCCTTTATAATTATGGAGAAAAATAGGTATTTTTGGAGTAAGGTAATTATTTAAATTATACCGATAAGTTCAGCACTGGTAAGGCCTCAGAAGGATCATTATGCTAAGATCTGCATGCCAAAGTTGAAGCTGTATGAACACTGGAACAAAATTGAACAGGAAAAATAATGATGTGTGGTTTAGGAAGAACAACCTGTGAAGAAAGGCTGAAAGCACCACTTCATTTAGTCTAGAGGAGACCAAGAGAAGACACTAAAATAACCTTCAAATATGTGGATGATTATTAGAAAGACAATTCATTATCTCCTCTTTACCTGAGGACAGAACAGTTTTTCTTGAAGAACTATACCTACATGCATGCCTTGAATTATTTTATCTGTGAAATTTTTTCCCAGGGGAAATGAAATAGTGTAAAAAGACAATAATACTAAAATCAGAAAGCAGATCATGAGACCACAGAGACAAAGCTTCTAACAGGAGTTTGAAGAATTCAATTGTTCTTTAAAAGGTTCTTGGCCATTACTGTAAGATCATTTTTAAAGAATAAAATGGCAACTCTCTATTTGGAGATGAATGATTTTTATTATACTAAGAATGAACTTCAATGCCATTTTCTGTAGCTTTTCGAGTGAGCATTTCAGATTTTTCTTTTTCACTAATATGACATGCAAGTTTTTCTTGTTATGTTTGTTTAATTGAGAAACTTGAGCTTTTGTTAAATTTATTAATTTTTTTATTAATATTGAGTCAGAAACTCTAGTCAGTCTCCAAAAAATTCCAGGGAGATCTACTGGTTTAAGTGAATTTGGAAAGCACAGTTCACATGCATGATAATTTACTGGAGGGGAAAAAAAACCCACAAAGACCGTGTTTTGTATCAATTAAGCTTATCAGTCCAGATGTGGTATGCAAGATAAACATACCTTTGTGCTATCTTCACACAAAGCAATAATTCATTGATTGTGTTAATTATTGGTATGCTGCACAACATCTCTCTTGGCCAGATAACCAGCTATGCCATGCAAAATCTCCCCAAGTATTTCAGGTCAGGTAATTTTTTGAAACTACTCTGGTGATAATATTTCATAGTTGTATAAATGATGAAAACTTTCTGAGCTAAGTTTGAAAGCTCTTATCAGCCTTCTCGGGAAGGTAATTCAGTTGCAGGGCATCACAGAGCTGGACCTCAGTCTTGACTGCCTGATGATGCTAATTGAGCAAAGGCAGAACAAAGAGATTACTTTGGAAAGAGAGAGCACCTGAAGTAGTGGGGCAGACATATCTCAAACATAAGGCCTATGAGGGAATCAGGATAAAAGAAAAAAATGTCCCAGCCCCACCTTGTCTTTTCTGTATTCTGAAACAGAATGGGCAGAATGGATTGTACTGTTCTCTGCCTTGTACTCTAGACAGTACAGCATTGCAGACAAATTTGGGTGAACTCTGCTAAAAACACCAGTAGTTTTCAAAAAGAAAGTCACCATTTTCAACCCTTTTTGCTGCTATAAAAATATTAAACTGTTTGAATTTTTTTTTTAATGTCTTCACTATTTTGAGTTTTTCTTTCCCTTTGTTCCTTATTTCCTTCTTTTCTGGGTGCCTTGTTTTGTTTTTTATGTTCCACTGTCTGTTTTGAAATGAACTGTGTCAGTGATCAGATACAGGAACACAATAGAGATTCAGCTTGTTTATATGGAAATTGCTAATTTCAGGACAACAGCATTAATAGAAAATGTGTAAATCTGTGTATACAGCAAATACTCATTATAATCCATTCTGCACAAGAACCTCAAATTCTTTCAGGGCAGAAACCTGCAAAAACAATAGCTTTTACACAGAGCAGAGAGAAAAAGAGACTGAAAAAGGAACAAAGAAGCAAGACGAAAAAGTAATTGAAAAACAAGATGTTTAAGGGCCAGATTTAACAAGTTTGGTTAGATCTGGAGTTCTCTTTTTTGTTTGTTTTCCCTTCTCTTTATGAATGCTGTCCGTTGAGTAGTGTTTATCTTGGTTGAAGAAAATCTTAGTTATTTTTCTACAAAGAGATCTATTTCAAGGAGCTTGGAAGTTCTGGTTTTCTCTAAAGACCAGCTGGCTTAGTACAAATCCTGCCTCATATCCTCACTTACAACCTACAATGTTTCTACTGTGTAAATGCTGATTACACCGCAAGATTCCTATTCAGATACGCATTTTTTTCAATAACTTATTTTACTAAATCACACTGTAAAGTAAGCTGTACAGAAAAGATCTCTTTAAAAAATGAAATTTGTTGGTCTTGAAATTGTCCAGCAAAGTTATAGTTAGTTAGAGTTATATGAATAAAGGGGATTTAGATTTTTTATAAGTATCATGAAAGAAAGTAAAAATATCTTTCTCCATAAACCTGATAAGTTATCAACAGGGAAAAAATTGCAAAGTACTTAATGAAATAAATGTCAAACTTTTTCCAATCTGAATGGAGTCATCACTGTTGCTATTTTAAAAAGAAGACTTGACAATTTTCTATGTAATCTCAAAACCTAAACAAGACACTGGGTAAAAACTTGTTCTTAGTAAATTTTCAAAACTATCATTGATGTAGTATTTATTTGACCCAACAGTATCTCTGTGAATGGCAGAGCCACTAACAGTTCCACTGAAGTGACTTAGAGAAAGCTGAGGCTCACAGCAGTTGACAATAAACCAGTATTTTTATGTTGTCAACTTTAAAGGGTTCAAAATTAATCCAAGACAAAAAAATACATTCCTCTAAGTTTTCAAATAATTCAGAGTTGGGTATTTGAATGAAATATGGATTGTTGAATTAAAAAAAATAACAACTGATTTTTAAAATAAATAAACAGGTCTTATTACTTCTTAAATGTTTTATTGGTTTGTTTCCACCCCCCCAAGTAATATCCTGCTCTCGATCTAGAAAAAAAATTATGAGAGTGAGCTTGGCTTTCTAGATTTCTATCTGCTATGGAGTACCAAAAAATAATGTTGGGCTATATTATAATCTCAGAAATTTATACATAAAAGAGTCTCTTCATACAACAGCTTCTCACTTGAGAAGCATCTGAGGAAGAAATAACATCTAAGAAATACAGTTCACAGATCTCACTGGAGCAAATTGAGAATTCACTGCATTACACCTGATAACTAAGTCAAACCCATGTACACTTCTTGAGCAGAACAGATTGAATAAGAAAGCAAAACCTAACCAGAAGGAGTTGGTGGAGTGTTTTTACGTCAGTTTTCTACAGATGGCAATTTATTATTAAAAACGAAAAACAGAAAATAAAAGTTAGTTATTGGTGTTAGAGTGTATCTATATTTAGCTTGGTATCTCATATTCAGAAGCGTCATTGACAAAATTAATGTCTAGCAGGGGTACTTTCAAATGTTCAAATTAAATCTGAAGTTTTAATGAAGCCTTATCTGTTTGAATGTGCTGTGCTTGTGTGGTCTTGTAATGGTAATTATATTTCTCTTCCAAGTCAGACAACGGGAAAGAAAGAGAAAACAAAATAGTTTTCAGGGTAAAAGATTTCAGATCTCCACACAAAGGAATCATCATTTACACAGATCTATCTATACCATTCACAAAATACTGATGCTGTTAATCTGCCCTAAATTTTCATCCTGGATTTTTTAAGCTTTTCTCAGAGATCTAAGGAATATCTTAATGTAAACAAATCCTGTTAGAGAGTGCTGAGGAAAAGATGTGCTGTAAAAGCTGCTTATCTCACCAAATTTATCACTCAAGGGTAAAAAGCTGCACATCAGTTTTGACAAAGTACATATGCATGCCTGTCAGGCCAAGGTGCATGCAGACACCATCCCCCCTGTTCCAGTGGGACCATGGCACAGAGGAACTAACACCAGCACTTGAGAAAATCCAAGCAAGATGAACACAACCAATCACATCCAACAGATCCCTTAGTTTGAATTACTCATCCAATAAATATATCTACATTTTTTTTCTTTCAACAAATATTTATTATTCCTTTTGTTTTCTTTGACTCTTTTTCCTTTTGCCAGTTTCCAGGGTCAGTGAAATCCAGAATTGATATCTAAAGCTATTTCCTGGAAGGTTGAAAAATTTTTTTCTATCAAATGCTAAACTGCTCAAGAGCACAATAAAAAAGGTGTAACAGAGATCAACTGGTGGCTGTGGGTCAAAATAATTTTATTAGGGTTTTGCAGACATGACAATGACAAGGTTACCTTTAGAAAACAGAGTTGTGAATAGAACAATAGCAGATTTTTGGATAATTTTGGCTGAAGAGTCAAAGATCAATAGATGCATTACTTACTCTTGTGAGTAGAGGACTTGCGAGACCAAGAACTTCCATCCATCTGGAATGGAGTGGTAGAAGAAACGGATGGACAGCAAAGAACATAAAGGCAAGGAGAAATTAGGTCAAAAAGACAAAAACTAATGAGAAAGAGAGGTCTAAGAAGAATACCCAAAGAAGAAAAGCTAGCACTAGTTCATAGACATGCTCTGGACTAACTCAGACTACAGGTTTCAGTGCAGAAAATCACCGGACCAGAATCAACTACTGGTAGAGGAAAATATGGTAGAAGGGAAAAAGGTCAGAAACCTAAGCTGGCCAGAGAGGTGATAGCAAGGAAAGGAAACTTCTCATCTGTTTTGCTCTGTATAAGGAGGTAACTTAGACAAAACAGACCAGAGGGTCTGAAAAAAGCAGAACATTATGGAGTTAGCTCTGTAACAGGAGGAGTTTCCTCTGTGAAGGCAAGCTAAAAGTTAAGGTAGCAGCTATTCTTGACTTTGAATATTGGCAATTTATCCCAAGACCAATAAGGCTGTGGAAGACAGAATATGAACACAAGGAAAGCAGCACTGATTAAAATATAAGGCAAATAGTAGTAAAAGCTTGCAGTATACTGAAAATTGTTGTTCCCAGGTAAACCCATGAAACAAAATCTGCTGTTGCAATCAGCCATGAACAGCAGGAACAACCCACAAAGTTAATGATGGACTCAATTTCATTTAGTCTGTAATGAGAAACAATAATTATGATAAGCATCCTTGGACTTCATCTTTTTTTCCCACCTTGTCCATTTATGCAAACACTTACGTGTATGTAAATAGCTGGGTGCTATGGAGACCTGCTTGCTGCCTTAGTTCAACCCACTCCTGCCTAGCATTTTATCAAACTCATCAGTTTAGAAAGGAAAGACATTTGGCTGAATCTCAGGGAGGAAAAAAATACTCTGACACACACACTTCTCATCTTAAAATATGTAATCTATGATACACTAAAAAAAATACTATTTTTACAAACTGAACAGATTATTTAAGTATGCAACACATTTGAATGTTCCTTCTATGGAGCAAAACTATTAGAATAAAATGTTCAGCTGTAACTCACTATTTTCATAAACTATTCAGGTAGTCCAAGAATGAAAAATGAACAAATTTATGAAAATCAAACTCCCTTCATAAGCAATTGGGAAACCAAATATAAATAAATTTGAAAGATTTATTAGATAGATTGTTTGCAATAGTTGAAGCCATCTCTATTCAGAGAAGATGATAATCTGTTCATTAAAGTCTCTTTAATCTCTTATTATTTTATCAAATTTCAAAATACAATGTTGAAAAGGCAGTTTGGTGTTTCTGATCTTTGAATAACAGGTTTTTTTACATTTTAACTTATAGAAACGATTAGAAAACAAAAATGTTTCATAAGTGACAGAAAGCAAAGGATTATATCTCCTCACAAAATCTATGAAGTTAGCTTATAGTTAATTACATTGTTAGCGATGTTCCCCAAAATTGAGTTGAAGGTAAAAATATTTCTGTGGTTTGTATATTTTCTTCCTAAACCTTGTGTCCTAGTTCTGGCCAGGATAGGGGTAATGGAGGGGGATGGATAGGACCCAGAGGTTATTCTGTGCCATTTCACGTAATTTTCCATGAATGGGGAAGGGCTCGTTTCCAAGCTGGAGTAACATGGCTGTGGTCAGGATCCACAGTGAGCATTTTCCATGTGAATCTCTCATCCTCAGGGAATGCTCCCAATATATCTGACATAGAGGTCCTAGACCCATTTTTGGATTAGCTGGCAAGCCTTGCCCTAAAACACACAAAACATCCTACAATCAATTAACTCTTATGGAAATGGTGTTGTTTGGAGATCCAGTGAATGGTAATGGAAGTTAGAGAGCAAATTGTTGATGCAGTTTTGAAAATATGGATTTCTCAGAATGAACCTCCTACAGTGCACCAGATGCCTGATAGTCACAGATTCATCTGTGTATTTTTATATGAGTTTTGTTACTGCTTATTCCCCAGTAGATGCACACATTTTGACTGTGCAGTGGCTGATATTATTCACCCATTACCATTTTGGAAAAGATTTGAGCATACCTTCAGGGAAAACAATAGAATCAGAATTATTTAAGACAGAATTGGGAAGTACATTTGAGGTAAAGTGAGAAAATACATGTGTAAAGCAAAATGAGGTCTTCATGGAAGCTGTTAGGCTCAAAGTGACAAAATGATTCTAAACAATATCCATGTAATTTAAGTACTACTAGTAGCAGCTTTTTGAAAACACCTGTTTTGCACATCATTTATTCAGCATATAGGGTCTGCTTACACCAGATTGGCTGATGTTAAAAAGCAAAGAGACAATAAAGATCTCTAAAATACATATGTAGACTCAGATTTCAGTTTAACATTTTCATGAAGAAAATTAGCATTTAGCAGAAGAAAGATAAAGTTACGTGCTGGGCAGTGTAATGTTATTCAGTCTAAAGTTAAAGAACTTTACATACTTATAGCCATCGTTTAAAAAGTTTTCCTGGGTAAGCTTTTGCTCCAGGCACAACTAAGATGTCAGTAATACAGAAGAGAGCAGCTTTTGAGACAGAAAAGACAGATTACTTGTACTTGGACAGTAGAAATAAAAAGCACAAATAGTTCAAAGCGGAAATTCTTGTCCTGCAAGAAGCATTACCATTACTTGAGCTGCCTAAAGATGAGGAGAGTGATCAAATCAGCCATTTGGCCATCCTTCTCTTTTTCAGCCAGTAGAGAGAAAGATGGAATTCATCCTTCTTATTTGGAACACTCATTTAGAGCAGAGTGTATTAATTTTCCCATAAAATATAGAGGGACTACAAGCTGATCAAGTTAGACTCAAGGTTGTAATTTTTACATACATGTAACTAATGCCTTCAGAGGACTAAACATCTCACTTATGCAGTAAAGCCAATTGTCCAAATGACAGCTCTGGTTTCAACAGTTCAGGGGACAGATTAAAAATAAAATATCCCTTCAACAGAAAGTAAAATCAAGTATATTTTCAGTTAGATAACTTCAATTAAATTGGGATGCCCTGCTAATAAATCTATTAATGAGGTGGAAATTTGTGCAAGACTTGTTTGAACAATTGGGTCAGTAATGCATTTGGGCTGAACTTTAAAACTAGATTCCTTAGCTGATAATGATGAATTAATACTTTGGTATAAAATGATATTATTTGTAGCTGTCATAAAGTCTAAAATAATACTGCTTCCTTTCCTTTGCTTTTAATTTGTCCATTTTAAATTCTTGAGTAACAAATATTTCAAATTGACCAAGTTCCTGATTAAGTTCAAGTCCAGAAAGCAGTATTATTTTTTAAAAAAATACAATAGTACTAAATTTTTCCATCAGTGGACAGTGGTATCAGTAATATTATATATCTGTGCTATGGGATGTTTTGGAGATGATTCTGCAGAGAATAAAATTTTATACACTGTTCAGGTTCATTAATCTCTACTGTATAAAATGCTGAGCCAAATTCTGATAAAATCAAATGTCTGGATGTTCACAGCTCAGAGTTTGTGGACTCAGGAATACTTTCCCTAATGGACATCACATAATTTTAATTTTCTGTGCATGTATTTTCAGAAATAACTAGTGTAAATTAGCTGCATCAAGTAGTTTGTTCAATTTCATCTCATAAAATTTCAGGGAACAGAGAGAGACCAGAACCTCAAAATCTCTTGTAGAAAACTGTTGATAGAGTGATTTCTGGATAACAGAAGAGGTTTGTGGAGGTGCTCCCATGACCCACATTTGGGGTGGCCCAGTGGCCCCACTGTCCCCAGCTGTTACAGCAAGAGTGTGAGTGTGCATGAAGCACATGTGCACTGTGGGCCTGGGACCAGAAACAGAAATGCTGAGGGAACCAGCCAGAAAAGAGACATGAAGCCAGCAGGAGCAGTTGTGAGGTGGAGCAGACCTCGGAGGCAGATGGACTGCAGCAGCACCCAGCCTCTGCCATGTGCTGCTCCAGCAAAGGGAGTGTTTGTGACCCAGGGGTTGGGAGCAGAGTGAGCTGCCTATGGGCTGGGGATGTGCCAGTGGTGTGTCCTCCTGGAGATTAGTTACAGGGCTGGGAAATGAACAGCTACTTAACACTTTGTAACTGTCTAGTATCATGATTTATCGCTTGTGTTGGTATTGATCTTTGTTAACGTGTTGTTCATAAATCAATGAACTGCTTCAATCCTAATGTGGTTTGAACCATGCAAACTGACTGGTTTTCCCTTGTGACAGAATCCAACACAATTTACTTTTACTTTGACCAAGGTCAGAAACATGGTCATTTTTACCTAGTGTCTACAACTTGGGCACCTTTCCCTTCTTTCAGCATCATATCCTTAGGTAAAGGGACTGTAGGCAGAGCAGACAATCTAGAAGTCATTCTTCAGAGATCAAAAACTGTACGGAAAACATCAAAATTCATATTTCTTTCTAAATATCCTTTTCCCAGCTAGCCAATTTGCCCACAATTCTACTTCTCGGTCTTCAGTTTCTCACTTCACCTTTTCCTTTGCCTATCCATTTATAAATTCTCTTCTTTTTTTGTGGCAAAACAAGAAAATAAACACCTCACTTCAGAAATTACTTTGGCAGGAGTGACTCTTAAGTTCTGTCTTTTTTCTATTGAGCTGATCATCTTTGTACAAATTATAGTCTCCTTTAGCATGCAGCAATGCTCTAACTGCAATTGTTTTATGGTAGAATAACTGTCCTTTAACTGATACACAGATATTCCTGTACCAGCAGGTGTGAAAATGTTCTTACAATAATAATTTACAGGACAACTTTCATGAAGCTTTATCTTTTGAGATGGAGGACCTAAATATGAAAATCCCTAGTCTGGCAATTAAACCACATTTCTCATTTCAAAGGCAAATTTGTCTGCTACTAGACTTATATATAAAATATTATCATTCCTCTTTCTTGTTTTAAAAGAAAGAGTATTTAAATTTTTACAAATGCATCTCAATAGCTTAAAATTTCCCATCTGTTCATCTCTTTTTATGTATCTTTTCATCTCTCTGAGATGAAAGCAAACCATCTAGTTAAGGTACTTGATTGTTGAAAATTGAAATTGAATGTGATATGAAAAAGATCAAAACAATATTATATTTTTCTCCCTGTTTTTCAAATAGATGGATAATCAGGGAGAAGGATGGAGGAAGAAATACCCAGATTATATTCTCTCATAAAGCACATACTCAAGTTAAAATCAAGCAGATACTTAAGTGCTTTGCTTAATCAGAAGCCAAATCTCTCAGAAGGAGGTAAGTATTTGGAGCAGGTAAGAGATTAGATTAGGATAGTAGACAAGTAAGTCTGTTTAATTATCCTTTCACAGGCCACCCAGTGCTTGCTTCAGGCTCTTTTCTCTGAAAAAATATTCATCAAGAAGATTTATTAGCTATTTGCTGAGTTTAAATTTTAAAGTTCTCCTGTCACTTTCCCAGAAAGTAACTGCATGTGCAGTAATTGTTATATACTGGCTAGTTTTTTCAATGTCTCCATTCTAAAATTTTGCTGAAGGATTGATTCCTATGTATTGTCAATATCCTCTGGTATATAAAATCTCCAGGAAGAATTAGCCTACATGCTTAAATGTTACATTTGTACAAGCCAAAGTAGCCTCCAAGCTGCACCAACACTAAAACTTGAAGGACCACCACATGGAGAGGCAAACCAATAAGTTTACATATATATATATATATATATAGGCATGTGCTATGTATGAAAAATGCACTTTCTATAACTATAATCCTTTCTTTTTTTTATTTAAGGTCTTGTGTTTTGTTTTTTTTTTTTCCTTTTGCTTAGCATGAAAGTATTGGTCTGGTTTGTAGAGTTACTAACAGATGTTGGCACCATAGCTGGCTGGTTGAGCCAGTGACTATGGATGAAGTCTATATTAGTATGGTTTCAAGACAAGAAGTCTCTGATTTCAAGACAAGAGTAAAAATTCTAAGAAATATTCTCATGAGTTTTAAAAATCAAAGTAAATTAGGGTTTAGATTGTGTCATGGACAATCTATTTTTGGTTCAAAAATATATGCATGCATGTTCAAATAAGACCAAAATCAAAAGTTTCTGTATTGCCTTCTTCCTTCTGATGTGAAACAATTTGACACTATACCCAGTTGCAGGAAATCCAAAAGCCTCATTTTTTAGGCCTACAAGACTTTGACAATAGGGTCTACAACCACATGAAATGATCTAATGTAGATAACTCATAAAACAATTTCATGTGTCTTACAAGTACCTGGCAGAGATACAGAATAAAATCCATAGTTTTTCACTGACAGTTTACACAGGAACACTAAGATGTCTTCTAAGCATCACCATCTCTAGTGCTTCCATGGATGTTACACTTTCTGAGTGGTTACGAAGAACATCTTTTCATGTTATACGGTATTTTGAGCTGCCTAAAATGACATATTACTATGTGTGCTCTTATTTTACCCTATACATTGAACAGTTGAATTTACAGGAGTGGCTGGTATTTTATTGTGAAATTCCAAAGGATTTATTATTAGAAAAAGAACTTCCATTGGTCTAAGATAGCACGGTGGCCTGACAGACTGCCCTCACACAGAAAAGTCTGAGGATGCTGGAGCTTATTGTTTTTTCACTACTTTGTCATTACTTCACTAACATAATTCAGATGAGCAAGTTTTAGAGTAAGGCTCAAGAATTCTTCTTTTGGCAGTAGGGAGTAAAATCTTTTCATACATAAACCAAAGAAGTATTGATTTATTGTCTATTTATAAGGTGAGCATTACCTTCATTCTATTTCAAGAGTATTCCTACCATGGATAAAGCAGTGATCTCCAAATCTGCTTCTACCCTGCAGGATCAGACATTTCACTGAATTCAGAGACCACAAAGAAATCCCACACAGAAATGTAGCTATCTAATCTTCCCAGAAAGGAATATATATGTGTAAAAATTGTCCCAGTAAGATTGACCCAGATGACATAAAATATTAATATAATGTAATAGTCAAAATCATCTTAAGAACTAATAAAATACTACCTAATTTTCCCAGAGATGAGCAACTGAATCAAGCCTCAGATGTTCATTGGAAATATTCAGTTAAAAATATACTCCTTTGATCTTGCATTTGGAATTAGCTAAGCAAAGGAACAACAATTTGACATAGTATCCAGAGTTAGAGAAAAGTAGAGAGAGATCTCTGCTGGTCTAATAGATTCTCTTTATATATATTAAAAAAAAAAAAAAAAGGCATTTTCTCTTTATATGAGACTTCATTTGACCAAAAGCTCTTTTTACTCGCACCATTTAATACACTTGCAGGTCAGTAATTTTTTGCTTTTGTCACACGTAAAAATCGAGCATGAAAGTCATCTGCAGGAGATCTGAATATTGGCGTTTACTTAGGAGCCAACTAGGTGAGAACTTTATGCAGTCACTCACTTCCACCTGCTGTGTTGTATTTCAACTTCCCTGCAACCTGCAGGAAAGTTACTGCTGGTTTTGGATGGGCTCCTGCCATGCCACTGTTCAGTTTCCTATCTCAGGTGTCACTGGCCAAGGTCTTAAGCATCCACTGTCATTTGTCGCCATTCATCTCTCATCTCCAGAATCTTCCTTCATTTAAAGGATCCTTCCTCCACCCACAATCTTTGCCACCTTCCTTCTAGGCCCTTTTTTTCTTTCTGAAACCAACCCCTCTCAAGGACTCTCTTTAGAGCATGCAAGGACTTTGTTTTCCTAACTACATTAGACTGCACACAGAGGACGAATGATTGATCATCCTTCTCATCAGTGATTCTGTCTCATGTCTCTTTACTAATTGAAGGGTTCATTATGTAGCATTATTTCAGTCCAAGTGATATAGAAGTCTGCAGTCAGTCTACACAGGGTACATCTACCAAGTAGGAGGTTTGGACTTGAGAATTCATAAGTCAAATTTTATACATTAGCGCACACACATGCACACATGTCTACCACTTGTCATTTTCAACAATTTCATCATTTGCATTGTGTGGTAAGCCTTTTATCTAACACTGGGTTTGTATCTTGCTTGTAAGAAGATGATCTTGTACAAATACTGAAAGACTGATCACGCAGAGGAAGGTGCTACAACATTTCAGCATCTAAGCTACTCTGCAATGCCTGCTGGCATCTTTGCAGCCAGAATTGCTTGATGGTAACCATTTTCTTGGAGAAGCCTGCCAAGGGTATGCATACATATATAATACAAGAAAATCAAACCATTTAAATATCCAAACCCAAATCAGACTAAACCAGCCAATCAACCAATCAACCAAACCAAACCAAACCTAAACAAGCAAATAAGCAATCAATCTCCAAAGAAATAAACAAAACTATAAAAAGAAACATACTCCAAAACTAACATTGGAATCTTTTTCCAGCATGAGTTCTAACAGAAACAGTTTTACTTGCAGATTCAACTCTACAAAATCAATTTCTCTTGTGAAAACTAGGTGCAAATATTGGCTTTTGTGTGATGAGAGCTTATGTACTTCATTAAGATGCTGAACACTGTCCCTGAGTGCCAAATACCTCCTGTGAGTGATTTTGTGGTCACAATCTCATAGGATTTAGCACTACAGGCTTTACATTAACATTTGTCTCAATACTATGGGTCTTAATCTGCTGAAATTAAAAAACTCAAGTTGACTGGACTGAGAAAATGACAGGGCTTTGTTGGTGTCCTGAGCTGCTTTACTGGCTAGTTTGCTCTCTGACCAGCATATAAGGAAGGTTGGTGGATTTGAACCTCAGGCTGGAGCGTGATCAATGGCATGGAAGAAAAGAATGGACTCTTCACGTGGGTTTCACTAGGCTTTTATTCACCCAGAGAGCTGCCCACGTGCTGAGTGAGCTCTGGCCCTCTGTTCTCACCTTAAGTACCCAGGGGGCATACACCGAGCAGGAGGATACTTAGAACCAATGCAGAACAGGGATACTTAACAGAACAATGAAGGAAGGCGGGAACCTGAGGACCTTGCCGAATTACTGGGCATCTTCACCAGAATCTTCCAAGTTTTTACAAGGTGATTGACAAGGTCTATCACCAGAGAAAGACCACAGGGGGTTTGGGGATGGGGGTGTCGGAACAAACCATTATAAACAAATAACAAAAACATACAGAATTATTGGAAAACCCAAAATGTACACTTGTGACAGGGCTTGACTATAAAGAAACAGAAGACTAGAGGGGCATAGATGGTTAACTGAACACAGCTGAACTCCGTAATCTGAAATTTCAGGAAAGGGATGCTTGGATTTGTAGTCCAGAAGAGGAAAGTAAAGTCCTTTCCCCCTGTCCTGCAAACTATAGGCCAGAAACCACAGAACACTCTTATAAGCTTGAGTCCTACCTTAAAGAACCAAAAGCCAGAAATTATATTTTGTCAGTCGAAAGAACTATGGAGACTGAGGGGTTTATCTTACATTTTTGAAATAACACTAACTTTCCCAAATGACCATGGTAAGTGTATTGTGTACTGCTTTGATTGTGAAAATTGAGGGGGAAGGGATAGACACAGGAGAATAAAAAGCAAGAAAACCCCTACACTAAAATAAAGGCTAAGAAGCAGTGCTTTGAACATAAGGGCAAAAGCACCTATATAGTCACCTAAAGGATTTTTAATAACCTGGGAAAATATGTCAAGATAGGGATCAGTGTCCATTTTAGTGCTGATCATGAATAGTTTTGCTTTACAATCAGAATTACTATAGAGAAAGGGAACTAAGAAGGCAAAACTGTGACATAGAGGGGAAAAAAATGAAATATGATCAAAAAAGGAGGGCTCAACATTTCTTACACTTCTCTAATAGCAAGATATTTAAAATTAGATTTTTTTTTAAAGTCTATAATAAGATTCTTACCTTCAAATTAGTCTTTTAAATGTGAAATAATTTCCATTAACCTCTGTGATAGTATCCTGGAAGAAACCAAATCTTGGCAATTTTCACCAAATAGATTTATGGAGGAATGCAATTATAATTTTGAACTAAATCTCACAGAAACAATTATCAAGAAGAAAAATATATTTTTTAAAAAAATCTATATATCTTGCTAATTTGTAAAGGAAAAAAATAGTACTAATCCCAAGAGAGTATGACTGTATGCGTGTTCGGTATTAGCCTAGAGAAAACATAGACATAGCATCTCTGCATGAAGTGACTAGTTTTAAAAAAATACTTGTTCATATTAAGAATTATATAAATGTGCCAAGTAATGTGCTGCATTTGGAGTTTTCACTTTTAGATGCCTGAAATCAGAGTGTGTCTTGTACCAAACAAAAAATCTGAAGATGAGCCATGAAGGTGTCCAGCAGATATCATGGCAGAAATAATATTTGATTAGAAATTATAAAACCTAACATTATTTAATGCTGAACCAACTTAGTCAAGGCACTAAAAATTTAGAACTGAAAAGTCCCTCATCATTATCTTGTGGCAGAGTAGCAGTGGCATGATGCATAATGATTCCATAACACAGGGAGTCTTTCAATGTAATTAAAAGTCAGTAGAATGGAACACAATTATAAGAATTTAATTTTTTTAAGGCAATGTGTGATCAGCTAAGGAAATTCAATCATTGAGACATCATCTATGCCAAAAGCTGGAGATTATGATAGGTTTTTGATCAATTATAATATTTGTGGGTATCCACTGTAGAGAGAAAAGCTGCACTGGACATTATATCATTATGTTTACATTTATCTAATGTACATGGATATTGCACATTGGCTTGACCCCTGAAGAAATTCAAAAGGTAGACATTTGTGTTTCATAAATCACTTACCCATAGGTGTAGGTGCTGTTAGGTAAGGAATTCACATACAGAGGGCTCATTTCACAAGTATTTAAACGTCTGTAAGTTGTTTGAATTAGGTAGTCAAAGCTAGTCTTCCTTTACACTAACCTGAGAAAGCATTTCCAAAAGACACTTCACCTCACAGATGCAATATTTTAGGCTGATTCCCTCCCTGTATCTCTTTGTTTCTTAAACTCTTTATACGGACAATATGCTGTAATTGCCTTGAATTTAGTCAACAAACTTTTAGTGACTGATAGGCATTTGACTAATACTGTCCTCAACATCTATGTCCTGTCTGCAGAAAGAGAGAGACATTTCCAGGAGAATTTATTCCCTTTTTAAAATAGATGTGTTAAGTAGATGCTAGAATATGCCCTTTCAGATTTCTTAGTTCTCTCCATTAAGCACAGGAATAGCCAAAATAACCAGTTGTCATTTGAGTTAAACACCTGGAACATAAAATATGCTTGAGAAGATCCCCACTCTTAGATGATTTGTTGAAATTAAGTACGTTTCCTGGCTTAGCAGACAAAAGAACTTATGTGGGGTAAATGAGTTAATGATTTTTTGACAGTAAGACATGAGACTTGATCATAGTCTGGGATGTGAGATGTGGTACCTGATAGGTCAATGAATTAAGGCCCTTGAACAGGAGCATGTTGCCTACTTTTGTCTCTATGCTGTTGAGGTAAAGATTTTCTGGAAGCACCTCTGGACACCATCAGAAGAAAAATGGGAGTAAGACAATGAAGAACTCAGTTTGCTTGGCATTAATAAGGAGTGCAAGCATATAGCTAAAGGTCATGCTCCACTTTCTATAAGAACTATATTCATTTTTTAATTTATTTCCCCCTGTCTGATGAAGAAATTCAGGGAATGCTCTGTGGTTCAGAGAGCTGTGTATCAAATCCTGATGTCTCACTATGATAAGAATGTTCTAGTTTTTCCACATACCCGAAAAGAATGTTAAACAATGTGTTAAACAATGTGTTAAACAATCCTTAAAATACTGATAAAATTACAGTCAGCAAAAGCTGAAAGTAAAAATCTAAGTCAATTATTAGGTAATAGGCCCTGAAAATTGCAAAATGAAAATTTGTAATGAATTATGTAATACTGACAATGCCTAAATCAGAGACACATGGAATTAAAGTGACTATAGCATTGTTTTAGTGATTTTGAGAGCTGATAAAAAAATACATAGATATTTTCACAATGTTACACTATGCTGGATCAAGATGTCTGAAAATAACCAGGATGAATACACCAGTAAATTACTTAAAATTATATCATGGCCTTATACAAAGAAACACCTCCTTTAAATATGTTAATTTACATAGTAGAAAAAAGAGAAAAACCCTTTCAAAATGAATCAATAAAGCCACAAAAAGATTCCACTGGTGTAATTTCTAATACGCATACACAAACACATCTGTAGTGTCACAAAACTAAAGAATCAGTAGCACAGTTGTAGTGGTGTGTTTTGAGGTTTTACCAGTTTTCTATATGCATCTGTTTGTTTTATACTGTTTCACAATGGTTTTTCCCATGTACCCCATGTTTTACCCCATTATGGTTTACTCCAGTTATCATTATTAATCAATCATCATTTATGTGACACCTGAGTCCTGTCTGTCACTTCGAGGTCTCACCCTGATGTCTAGAAAATTCTGGTGAGGACATCACATGATTGGCAGGGTCTTGGTTCCCCTTCCCCCTTTGTTCCTCGATTTGTTCTATGGGTTGTCATTTAGGTTCGGGGTCACTTCCTTCCCAACCTGGATTGGTTCCAAGCTGTATCCTCCCCACTGCCCCACCCCCATATTTAAGGTGAAAACCAGCGAGTTCAGTGGGCTTCGGTGGGCTGACTCCTGGGTGGAAGGAAGTTGTGTGAATTTAATAAAACCCAGTTGAAGTTCCCCACTGGAGTTCCATCCTTTTATTTCTTGCATTGTTCACGCTTCTGCCGAGGCAAGGACCCACTGGACCAGAACTGTATTCCAGAATACAGGACCGTACCTTGTTTGCAACGCCGGTGCCAGAGCTGGCCAGGAAGCGCAGGCAAAAGCCCCAAGAGAAACACCACACCATCGCACACAGTGATGATAATATAGAGATGTTTTTGCTATTGCTGAGCAGGGATTACACAGATTCAGGGCCTTTCCTCCTTTTTGTACTGCCAGGCTGGGGAGGAGGCTGGGGGTGCTTGGGAGGTTGGGAGGAGACACAGCCGGGACAGGTGACCTAAACTGACCAAAGGGACATTCCAGACCATGGAACATCATGCTCAGTACATAAAATGGGGAGAAGAAGGAGGAAGGGGAGGACATTTGGAGTGTTGCCATTTGTCCTCCCAAGTCACTGTTACACCTGTTGGGGCCCTGCTCTCTTGGAGATGGCTGAAGAGCTGCCTGCCCATGGGAAGCAGTGAATTCATTCCTTGATTTCCTTTACTTGTGTGTGCAGCTTTTGCTTTTCCTATTAAACAGTTGTATATCTCAACCCTTTTACCATTCTGATTCAGTCCTCGATCCTGCTGGTGGAATGAGCAGCTATGTGAGGCTTGGTTTCTGGCTGGGGTTAAACCACAACAACCTCCTAGGTCTAAAAAGCATCTGAGGTATGCCCTGAGCACACACAAACTGTTTAGGTGTTATCCAGAAGGAATCCAGTTTGTGTGCTTTAATCTAGCACTGGAAGAGTGGACAAATGGTGGCTGTGGTGGTTTGAGCTGGGCAGAGTTAATAGTCCTCATAGTAACGAGTATGGAGCTGTGTTTTGTATTTGCGCTGGAAACAGTGCTGATAACACAGGGATGTTTTCATTATTGCTGGGCAGCTCTTGTACAGAGCCGAAGCATTTTCTGCTTCTCTCCTACCACCCCAGCAAAGAGTCTAGGTTACACAGGGAGTTGGGAGGGACACAGCCTGGACAGATGATGCCAACTATCAAAGGAAAATATGTGTGGAGGCCCCTGAGGGCTGTGCAGAAGGAGCAGAACTCCCAGCACGTCCCTGGAGGGCACCCAGCCCTTAACACAATTAGCCAACCCCCGGTCGCAGTCGACAATCCCCTCTTGCCCAAGGCATGCAGTTCAATTACTTCCTGATATGTTAATGACTCTATCCCTGATTGGTTGTTGTGTTACCCTAGAGTTCTCTTTGATTGGTTCTTTTTGGATCCTTCCCCTGATTGGTTAACTTTTCAATCCACACCCCTATTGGTTGTTTTACCAAACCCCACCCCCTGGTTGTGCATAAAACCCCAACTCTCAGAAGGGCCGGGGCTTCGGAGAGTCGTCGGTTCCGGAGTAAAGAGGCTCCTGGAGGCGTTCCCTGACTCCTGTGATTCTCTCCTGGCCGCCTGGGAAAAGCCCCGCCTTTGACACATTGTATCAACAGTGCCTGGAGAGCTGGCAGGCCTGCTTTGGATACATTGTATCAACAGCCTACACCTGGAGAGCTGGCAGACTCGGTTGCCTAAGCAACCCTTCACAACAGAGCTGGTCACTTGGTTACTTAGGCGGCCATTCACAAAAAAGAGCAAATCACTAAGCCGGAGTGCCTGTGCCCCCTGAAATTGAGGCCGTCCTTCTCATGGCGACTCACCAGGAAGGTCGCGGCACCCAGAAGACCCTCGCCAGGGCCTGGGCGGTCGGCGACAAATCTGATATGACCTCATACTCCGTATATAAAGTGGGAGAAACAAGGAGGAAGATGAGGGACATTTGGAGGGATTATTTGCCTTCTTAAGTCAGTGTTCAGTATGATAGGACCCAGCTTTTCTGGGACCCTGCCTTCCTGGGGATAGCAGAATGCCAACCTGCCGGAGGGAAGTGATGAACGAATTCCTTGTCTTGCTTTGCCTGGGTGTGCAGCTTTTCTTTGGATAATAAACTGTCTTTTTCTCAATCCATAAGTTTTTCGCATTTTTAATCTCCAGATTCTCTCCCCTATCCCAGTGCAGGGAAAGTGAGTGAGTGGCTGTGTGGGTCTGAGTTGTCAGCTCAGTCCCGGGCCAAATTCATATGCCAGTGTGGGAACATCCATACACCCTGATGGAAAGGTCCATTAAAGTAGAAGCACCAGCTGTATTACTTTGCTCTTTTCAGAGTTCAAACATGGGACTGATAGGTCTCTACCTTAGGGGGCATGTGGCATAAACCAATACTCACCCAAATTTAGTAAAACACCACCATTTACATGTCACTTAACACTAGCTAACACTAGCTAACCTAGTTAACTAACTAGGTAACTGAAAGAAACTAGACTGACCCTAATCTGTTCCCTCTAAAATACTGGTGTGAACTATGCTACATAAAAGCTTTCTTATTGAAGGAGTGCCAAGGTCATAGGTCTCTCTTGGAAAAACTAACAGTTGCCACATGCAGTCCCCTCTGGAGGGTATTGCCTTTGTTTCTTCCTTTTTAGGAACAGAATTTGCTTTGTGGATTTTATTGGCCCTAACTCCAGTGCAGCAGCACCCAGACACAGTTTTATAGATTCTGCACATATCCCTTGGAACAGCTGGAGGTTTTTGTGTTGGGTTTTGGTTTTTGGTTTTTTTTAAATCTGTCCCAGCTTTAAAATACAGCTTTAGCTTAAATCATCAAAGTATCTTATCACTTCCATATTTAAAAAAAAAAAAAAAATTCTAATGTAAACATAATTAGCCTCTTTCTGTTAATTTACAAAGTGAAATGCAGGAAAGGGACAGTTGAATAGTGAGTCAATCACAGTAGTAACTAGAGCCTTAGTTATCAAATTACCTCCATTGTAGAAATGGTATTGATCAAGGACAGTTGAAACAAACCTACCTACCAAAAAATTATCAGGTACAGAATGCAACTCACACAGAGAATATCTGTAAATGTGGGGGAAATCATGCAGACTAACAATTCTTTTATGTGATGCAGATTAGAGTATCAAAAAATACACGCATTATCAGCAGCAGACTAAAAGAGATAAGGGTTTTACAGATTCTTTCTGAAATGGATGACATCAAAAATCATAAAGTTTTGGAGAGGAAATGAAAATATTTAAGATCTTTATAATTGAAAGCAAATGTGGAGCATTAGGTTAGGATTTGATCTGGGACATTTCAAATTTTTTTTTTTTTCTAAACAACTTCTTAAAATATACATTAAGAAATAATGTTATCCCAGTCAAATTAGGAATCATTTATAACATAAGGCAAATTGATACTGAAAGAAATATATTTTCATCATAGTGGTTTAAGATGATTAAGTGTTCTAATAATATATTCTTATTACTTGGAGTTTTATATAGGGTTTTATAATATTTTTTTAAATTATTTGCATTATCTGAAAGATAGAATTATATATGCAGATTATATAATTTGTTGAGGTTTACAGTACTGGCTACATAATAATTTCTCCATATTTTTACATAAACATAAATCCCCCTAAGTACAGTACCTATGATGCCATAATGGTGAGAGAGAAGTTTATTAATGGCATCCAGAAAGGTCAGTGTGGCACTGCTAAGAAGGAAAGATTGATATGGAAACCTGAAGATGGGTTGATTCATTTCACAGTGGCAAATACTCAGTGCTGCATAACTGTCTCCTTTTAATTAGCTTGTCAAAAGATTTTGACAAAGGTCTCCAGTGGATTACTGAGTAAACCTGAACTGCAGATTACCTCTACTGAATCATTTATTGTCTTTCAGAGCTTTTAATAGAATTGATCTAATCAAGCCAGCTCTATTTTGTTATCAATTTTCAGCTTTTGGGTTTTGGGGGTTTTTTTTGTTTCTTTTTTTGGGTTTTTTTTTTTTTTGTTTGTTTGGTTTTTTTGGTTTTTTTTTTTTGTTTTTTTTTTGTGGTTTTTTTTTCATCATTAGTTACTACAAGGTTTTCCAGCAACACTTCTCTTTTTTTTCTTTTTTTCTCTTTAATATATGACTGTATTTGAGCATGCACTTTAGATCTTTGATATCTTTATTTGGACTTCTCTACTGATCAATTCACCAGAGAACATGGTGTTTCCAAGCTTTTTGTTGGTCTTTTCTTTCACTGGTTTTAAATGTATTTTTCTGTAAATGGATGATACTTCATTTTAAGGCTACAACATTAATGCAAGTTGTTCTTGTAAGTCAACAGGCAATTCCAAAGGAATCTAAAAAGTATTTCTTCTTCAGTGGTCCATTTACTGTATCTTACATTATATTATCACTTCTATAAGCACAACTTCATGTCACCAAAATTCATTGCAATTATTAGTGTGACACAGATACACATCTTTGTTAGGTGGAATTTGATGGATATGGGAAGACAAATCAGGAATACAAGTTTAGAAACATTCTGACTTAGAATTCCAAGGACTGGAAGGAACAGGGGAAAGAGACTGATCATCTTTTCCCATTGAACTTCTCCAAACACAGGTACTATACTTACTCGCTGAGGTCATTCAGATAGCTGTAGGCATACCAAGGAGCTGCCAGGATGTTGGTGCAACCATTTAATATTGAAGTATTTTGCTCATCCTAAATAGTAGAGTTAGAGGACAGACTGTCCATTGTCTCTTTCTGCTGACATGCCTATGTGCTGGTTTGTGTCTAAAAGAAGGTTAGCACTGGAAAACTTACTGACATTATAACAAGGGATGGCACAGCGTGGCACTTACTGCATTGAATCACAGCCTACATGGACTGTGTATGAGAGCACCAAAAATGTGCTGCTATCCATGTCATCCAAAGCAAACTCTGAACTTTGCAATTTAGAAATGTTAAATAATGGAAATCAGCCTCCTCTCTGGCATAGTAATAATGCTTTGTCACTTTAGGCATAAGAAAAAGAGCTTATCCTCTTGGAGAACATTCTCTTTAGTCTTGAACAATTTTTTGTTTTGATCAATAATATATTAATTAAAAATGCAGTTTTCATTAAATTAAAAAAATATTTATATTAGATCAACCTATTTCATATTACACTTGGGAGGGACTAGAAATTCACATGTCTTTTACAAGCCTTCAGGTCATGATACCATTTATTCTGGGAGACAATTCAACTCTCTCTTGTCTACCCAAACAATCTGAATCCATGCATACTGTCACATGTTAAGGGCTCTCCAGGGTGACAGTGATGAGGGAGCCTTATTTTTATATTAGCAGCTATTCAAGGCACTGGGCAAACATACCCAATAGCACTGAAGGATATGTGTTGGACATACACGTCCTACACTTTGGAACATTGAAAGTGTGAAGAGAATAGAGAATTGACAACATTATGAAGAGAGTAGACTAAATGAATGCTTCTCTTTCCATATTTGTACCCGTTAACATGTCATTTAGAATTATCTTTTGACCTAGGTGAACTGGATTCAAATTTCAATAAAGAGAAGAAGAAATTGAATTAATCTCCTTCAGTCTGGATAGGGGCTGTGACTACTAGGTTATTCAATCAAAGAAGGGCATTGTTCTCACTGTATTTATTGTATCTAAGTTTTGCCATTCATCTCCCTTTCTGATGTTAAAGATATCATTTCTCATAACATAAATAAGACTTTTTGTTTGTGTTTTCACTTTGAATAAAAAGCATGCACACTAATATGTATGCGCATATACATATGGACATGAGTAAAATGTATTTATTTTTGTCCATACAGAGTTTTGTTGGTACACTGGTAACAGCTCCTTTTTCCTGGTAAATTTTTAAACTAGCAAGGAAAGCAAAACATCACTTTTATAACACCATTCTTGTATATCCAATAACGAACACCATCCCAAAGTTTCCAGTCGCCTAAAGAGTTTATAAAATTATATATTGTATAACAAAATTACATGCAATTATTACAGTGTCCAAAGCCCCTAAGAATTGAATAATGAATTGTTAATTTGAAATATTTATTAAAAAAGTTGAAAGAAAAACCTTCTTGCATAGTTTAAGGTACATAAGGAAACCTCCCTGAAGAAAAAATCTGATAAAGTGAGCGTATTTGGGAAAATGTGTTTAGTGCAGTACTACAGTCTAAAATAGATGCTGTATGCAGCACATAAACATATTAATTTGTCAGCAGTTTCTCAGTGCCAAAATACTTGGCAAAGTTTTAAAAGAGCTATACCGTAGTCTGAGTGGTGTGTTGGCAAGAAGCCTGCACTTGTTCTACTATTTCAGTATAGTTTTACTTACCTCATAAGGAAATAAACATGATTACTTTTTCAGTAATTGTAATGCCCATCTTGTCCTTCTCCAAAATGTTTATACTCTGTCTTCCAAACATCTAGGTCCTATATCAGCAGGTTAAATAAAAAAAATTAAAATTAAAAAAAAATAAATCTGTCAACACCCAACCCACGTTAAGAGAAAAGCAATTAATTTGATGGGTTGACAGTTGAAAAAGGTAGCTTCTGACAGACATCCAGTGTGATGCCAGCCAGAATGATGTACTGTGTTATATTTTCCTTAAAAAGAAAACTAAATCAGGCATCCCAAAGGTAAGTCCTTTGTATTCCATTGAAGCTTTTATGTATTAGTGCATCTTTGTTGTGTATTCCTGACAAGCTGTAAAGAATTCTACTGTACCTAAAACATATTTGAATAGAATTCACAAAAGGCTATATGCAAATTCCACACAGGTGAGCCGAAGAGGAAGGCAGAGGGCAAGGAAAGCAGCACTGCACTTCTCAGTCCCAGAACAGCTGTGCAGACCTCTGGAGCTGACAAGGGCAGTGGCGACAGGGAGCAGTATAGCAGAGCCCGTTATATTCAGCCTGTTATGCTTCCTTCAAAGTCCATTAGCTACTATAGTAGATAAAGCATAGTAAGTTAGTGCTCCTCTTCTGTTTTGTACAAATGCTCATGCATGAAAGGAAAATTACCACAGAGTTGGTAACCCTCTGCATTTCTTGGTTGAACTTTTGTTGAATACTTAGAAATCACATAGGGTGGAAAAAAACTCATTACATACTTAGTATGTGCATGTTGAAAACCTCCCATATCTACTTTTTGAACCCAGTTCTCAGGAGAGTGAAGAGAGTAGTATGAACAGCCACCTCAAAGACCTGTTTTCTATGAAGGATGCAAGTCTTTAAGGCATGGAAGGGAAAATTTGCATATTTTTAAAATGAGGAGTAAACATTAGCCAGTATTAAGTGTAAATGCTTTGTATAGACATTGTCTTATACGAAAAAAGCCCCAAACCAAACCAATAGCTAGATGTGTGCTTACAATATCTTTTCTAGAAGACAAACTAGGTAAAGCTCTTTCAGTACTCTTGTGATTCATGGAGGAACCATTTTGACATGGAATGAAGTTCACAGCCTGTAAATATCTCCGTGTCTCCTGTGTTACCAAGGGAACACTAAATTGAGAGAGGGTTGTGCTGCCCAGCATATTTGTGCAGAATATACACAGTCACTCTAAGATGACTTTTAGCATTTGGAGACCATGCACTACCTCTTCTGGGCATAAGAGCAAGAACATTAGTGGAATTCTCTTATGGAGTCATCCCAAATATGCTGTTTCCCTTTCATGACAGACATGAAAGAGTATAAAGTAAATGGAATTTTACTTATACAATGTCAAGCTGCATTTAAAACCTAGCCAGGAATAAATCTATTCCCTAAGCTCTTCAAAAGTTTTATCCAGATGATAAACAAGTGCACTAAAATAACTATAAAATTTGCATCTTATTGCAGCCATGTTTCAGTTTACAATGTTCATATGGAAGATTTAGCAAGATAGAGCATTGAGATTAATTTTTGCTAGCTTAGTTGTTCCTAGTATCCAACCAACCAAGATTCATTAGGGAAATCAGGGACTTGCATGTAAATTGTTCTGTACAATTTCAGGCCCATGTGGAGGAAGTTACAGTAATAACTTCATCTTTACAAATAGTATGGCTTCCACACTGATACATATATGTACTTACATGTGCACATACTGTACTTATATGTACACTGTTCCTGTACATATAAGCTCTGTGATATTGGAAGTTTGTGCATTGGGATTTTTTGCATAGTTTAGATTTTGTCGTCCTATAGTCTGGAGCAAACCCTCCTCTCAAGATTTTCTCCAAGGTCCATTAACTCAATGGACCATTGGTTATACTGCTGTTACAGGTATTGAGATTTGGTTTAAGGCATTTAAGATTGAATCATATTCAATATTTGAGTCTTAATTTCTTGGGATATTTGGCAGTGTTCCAAAAAAAATCCTCTTATAAACATTATTGTGACAAAACTTTATATGTATTTCTGTAGGGATTTTGATTAAGATTGTAAGCATTGATGGTCCTCATTTAGCAAAGCACTTAAACCCATATTTAACCTCAAAAACCTAAAAAAGAAGAATATCATAAAAGGTTAGTGTATATGAGTGTCTGTGCACACATTTACACACGTATATACACTCATAATTTAAGGTCTTCGTTGTCTGTGTGTGTATCGCCTCTACAAACCTCAGCACTAAAAAGGGTTTAGAAAAATGTTTACCAGGCAGTGAATTGGTCAAGTCCACACAAAGTTACCTGATCTCAACCATTCGAAAATGAAAATACCAATATTAAAGACATCATACATCTCACACAGCCCATACAACAAACCTCTGCATTACTCTTATCCAGGAAAAAAAAGGAAGTTTTTTAGCAACCAATAGCCTTAGCTCCTGCCTCCATGTATGTATTTTCAACAAATTTTTACTTGACAGCAAGATATTTGCTAAACAAGAGTACTACAGAGGCTAATATAATCACTGAATAAGTGAATCAACTGATACATTTTGAAATGAATATCATTCCTGCTTTACAAGAAAATTCTTGTCAAATCTACAGGAAGGCTTATTTTTAAAATAGCTTTGCATATAAGCTTAAACCTTTTGGCCAAAGCTTAGCAGTCAACTAAAATGTGTATTTGATTTTCTTTCTTTCTTTCTTTCTTTCTTTCTTTCTTTCTTTCTTTCTTTCTTTCTTTCTTTCTTTCTTTCTATCAAGGAGACTGTTTATATTGGTTTTATCCTGCAGCTGTTAAAATATATGCATTCATTTTCAGTTAGAATGCTAAGAGATATAATTTCTCTATAATACAGAGATTTTAACTGGTTTATCAGTGAAGTTAGGTAAGTTTGCACATATTTTATATTACCAAAAAAATACAGTCTATGGTAGAGCTATTTCAGATATAGGCAGTGACTGCCAAGTAAACTCTTTGCTGTACAGTGTTTTAGAGAAGATGAGTAGTTGATTCTTCAATGCAGTGCACAAAAAGAAGTACAATGATACCCTCATCATTATTATGTCTTTTTGACCTCACTGTATTCCTCCTATCTTGTGACAAATCATGAGTTTATGGACTTCCTGACCTGGATGCTTAACACTCAATATTCTGATTAGCAGACTTTAATTGACTTTTCTCTGTGAATTTGCCTACTGTCTTTTCAAATACATTTCAATTTGGCATCCAGGGTGCATCACGTTTTAATTACTCGTGTGAAAAACAAGCTTCTTTTTGTATGTTTTAAAGTTCACACCTGATGATTTCCTTTGTGTGCCCCTTGGGTTTTCTGCTATTAAAATTTTTAGATAATAGTTGTAATTCATCATCATTACCCATTTCCTTCTCTGTGTGTTACTACCTTCTTCCCCTGTTGTCTTCCTTCCACTCTTGGAAGCATTACATTAATGCATTGCTCCTTGTAATGAAACTGCTCTTCAACTCTGATTTGTATTTTGTATATTTCTCAAGTCCTCAAGTATTTTGTGTCTTTCTCAAGTTCTGCTATATAATTTTTGTAATACTGTAACCTGAGCTCCTGTGTTGTATAATGGAATAATAAATTGACAAAATATTTTTCCATGGCTTTTCAGTTGTTTTTGATTTCTTTCTGCTACTCCCTTGTACTGTATTTGTCCCTGAGCACATCAGATCAGTAACTAGTGGTCTTAAAAAACTAAATATCCACAGTGAGAATAAAGCCTGTGCCTAGGTGATCTGATGTCAGGGTCTTTGTGGTGTATGTGTTTTTCCTGTAGGTTTTCTTTAAAATTTATAATTTTTAATTAGTCTATATTGTGGGGTTTTTTTAATTCATTTTAATTCTTCCTCTTTTGATACAAATTTTAGTTTTACTTCCTCCGGAGAAAATCCTGAGATATTTTGGCTCAGACCATGACTACATTAGCTCTTGTTCATCTCTGCCCATGAACTGAGCTGATTTGATGCACTAATGATTTTTCAGGTACACTTCTATTCTGCAAACACCTTGCCTATGATCACTTAAGAGTGTAAAATGAAGTTGCAATCAACAAACTATTTCTGTGCCACTGTACTCCAGCACCACACTTTGTGCACTTTTTTCAGTTTATAGTAACATATATCCTATTTCAGCTGTGTTGCCATAGCAAGAAACATTAAATATCTTTTGTCCAATTCAGTCTTTTCTTATCTTTCCTCTCTCTCAAGCCATCAACACTGGAGAGAAATTTAGCAGGAATATAACCTTGATGTGCTTGTGTTGCTAACACTGATAGGAGTGAGAAGAGTAGCCCCATCCTACCTTGTTTATGTTGGTGTTTAGACAATACAGGTGACAAAGAAGCTTTTAAATTTCCCTCAAATATTTGATATTATATGATTCAGTGCAGGGCTTCACACTCACTGTGAAGTTTCATGTTAGCTGTATTATTTATGTTCATAAGTCTATGTTTGTCCTAGATGCTGATGGAATCTTTTGGATGATCATTTGAATGAAAAATCGGTTTGTTTGACTGGTTGGTTTTTATCTCAGCTTGTAAGGGGTATATATTTATTAGAAAGCATTTATTTTCTACTTTCTGCATTGGAAGCTTTTTGCACACACTTCCTCAGCATAAAGAATTGTTTCAGTGGGGTCACAGCCCTCAGAGTTCAGCTGGCTGTCAGCATTCCAGCTGAATGGCATCTGCACTTACATCCTGCTTCAAGGGGAAATGCAAACAATCATGCTGCTTCAGGAACAAAAATCTCAATATTTATGTTAAAATCATTTTTGATTAAAAGCCAATTACACTGAAGATGATGCAAATCTGTCCTGCTTTTGTTTGGGCAAAACCAGAGATAAAAGCCTTGGATCGAAACCTACTCTTCTGCTCCTCATTGAACTCTCTGTAGTTTTGAAATTTTAGCTGCTCTGTAACCCTAATCAGCCACACAGGATGCTAAAAAATATGATCATATGAAGGAAGTATGCAGAAGCAGTGACTGTTAGCTACCTCTAAACTGTCAGCTTCCATAATGACTGTCTTGGGGGAAGTTTTAGAGAGTTCCTGGTTGTATCAGATTTGCAGGGAGAGTACAGTTTAAAACCTGAAAACTATGTGATTTTACCATTCTTTGGAGAACAAGGAAATTAAACTTTCATTAAGTCTATGAAATAACTCAACTTTCTTGTGGTACATCTTAAAAAGAAGAAAAAAACATAGTTGAATATGGCATCTTCATGAGATTTTTGTGGGGATCTACTTAGCTGAGTAATGAGTAGCATTCAAATAGTACGAAGGATTTATACATTGATTCTTTCTTGGCTTAATAATGTTGGAACTTACTCTTTCATACAGAATTTCCCTATATGTCCATGCTGAAACTGTATATAATCATGTTGCAAGGAATATCACATATATAAGAATAAAACAGGCTAATATACCAAACTCTGTATATTTAGTACATATTTTATAAAATAATACCATTTTAATAACTGAAAAAAATAATAGAACACTCATATCCATAAAACCAAACACTTCAGCACATAATTAACTTACTTGAATGCTTAAATACCTTTAAGTAAATTATTATGGACAGAAATGGTCTTAAGTCCATTGAGTCCCATGAAACTCAGGCTAAAACAATACATTCCTTAGTGCCCAGGAAATGTGTTTCTCTGTTCATGAATAAACATAGCATGCACAGTATGATACCACAAGAGAAAAATTATATAAGAGGAAAAGTTCGTTCTGCAAAATAAATGGCCTGTAATGTAAAATAAACACAAGACAGCAAATGGAAGAAATAAAAAATAAGCAAACTACAAGACTATTGTATCACTGAATCAAGAAGACACATAAGGCCTTCTATTCTGTTTACACTTTCATGGGATGATTTAATCAAGCTATCTACATAGCTTTCAGGGTACTTTTATTTTTTCTTCATTTTTGCTGTTAAGATCAGAAATGAGGGCTGCTTCTCCCCTTCCTCCCCCCCTAAATCGGATTGAAATTCCCATGTAGGTCAGTTCTGTTTCCCACAGGACATTGTGTGTAGGCTAAAAGAATAAAGTGGCAAAAGAGATGTATCAAATTTTACTTTCTCTGAGAACTCATTTCATACACCTATTTCAGTGAGCAAGGTTTAAATTTTTAATATATCACATTCAACAACCTGCAAAGAAGTTCACTGGAACAAAAGAGAGCAAGGGAAAGATGAGACAGAAACCTTTGCAGAAAGTCTTTTTGTAGGTAGTTCATGCACATACTAATTTCTATTGTACCATTCCTGATTCTCAGAGGCAGATCAAACTTGAAAGAAGACTGAATACAAGTACTATTTTTGCTACTTGAACTGAGCACATTGCATGTCTCTTATCATCTTCAAAGGTTGCCTCCTTCTTTATGAATAATGTGTCCTTAAAGCAATGTTGTCAAAATAAAAAAGCAGGTAAGTCACTGCACAATTATAATTGTTACCAGTAGTAAAGGGCAAAGGCTCTTTGGTCACTTTGAAATAATTTTTCAGATTAAATGGATAAGCCCTGGTCCAAGAAACAATTAGAAACAGAAATTTTAGTCCAATTATTCCAATCGCAAAACCCCTCTCTAATTAGAATTGATTATAAATTGGAAAGTTGAATTCAAATATACTCAAACTTCATGGCATCCAAAGGTTATTTATTTAACTACCTATTCCCATAAGATATTTCAGGAACTTCTCTGACAATATTGTGAGAATTCCAGGCCATACAGCTAAACAAGCTCGTGTTACCTTCCTATTTCTTCATTTTTTGCATCAGTTAAATTTGGTACTACATATCAGTGTGTGTAATATTTGTATTGCCTATTAATGCAGAGCTCTGTGCAAAAATAGTCAAACATAATTTTTCTGGATTTTTCCCTCTAATTATTTTCTTTTTCACCTGAAAAAAATGTTTTTAAGAAGCTGTAGGCTTAAAACGTGATCAGTAAATCTACCATGCTGTGAGACAGTAAAAAGCCCTAACAGGATAGATTTAAAGGTATATCTAGGAACCTCATTTTCCTTTTCAATGAGAGTTGGGATCCTGAATTCCTCTTGACCAAAATCTTATTCAGAGACACAAATTTAGAATGCATAATCAATCACTTAAAAATATCCAGGTCTTCTGAATTAGAACTCACAGAGCTATTGAACATTGAGGTATTTTGTTTTAATCTTCTATGCAAACCCAGAATTTTTAAACTCTCTTAACATCAGTACACATTTATTTTCAATTAACCTGAGAACTCTATTTTCTATGACCAATTCTAATAATTAATATTGCCCTAAACATAATTTTCCTGTTCTAAATTTAACCAAGATTTCAGAAGCATTAAATTTAAAACTAACAGCCCAGTCTTAGAGAAGGTTGATTATCTTTTCTATTCATGAGATTTAGAATAGATATGTTCTAAGAATTAGAAAGAATTTAGATAAATTAATGGCATGTGAAAAACTGAACATATAGAGTCTACAGTGGTTTTCATCTTGTACAAATAAGTTCTTATTTACAAAACAGTATTTGAGGTGTTTAAAATGTATTAGATTTCAATAGAAAAAAAGTCATCATCTACAACATAAGAACAGTAAACAATCCTAGATTAATGCCACGGTTTAACCCCTGCCAGCAATGAAGTACCGCATGGTCACCCTCTCACTCCCATACCAATGACATTAGGGACACAACTGGAGAGGAAAAAGATTCTCCTGGATTGAGATAAAGTCAGTTCAATAGGAAAAGCAAAAGCCACACACATAAGCAAAGCTAAACAAGGAATGAATTGACTGCTTCCAATGGGCAGATAGATGTTTAGCCTTCTCCAGGAGAGCAAGGCCCCATCAGGTGCAACAGTGACTTGGGAAGACAAACACCAGCACTATAAACGTTGTGTCTCCCCCCACCTCCCCCTTCCTCCTTCTTCTCCTGCTTTATATACTGAGCATTATGTCACATGGTCTGGAATGTCTCTTTGGACAGTTTGGGTCACCTGTTCCAGCTGTGTCTCTGCCCCACCTCCCAAGCACCCCCAGCCTCCTCCCCAGGCTGGCAGTACAAGAAAAAGCCTTGGCTCTGTGTAATCCCTGCTCAGCAATAACAAAAATATCTCTGTATTATCAACCCTATATTCCGCACAAACCCAAAACACAGCCAGTGTGAAAAAATTTCACTCTACCCCAGCCAAAACCAGCACAATTAAGCACTTTAATATCTCTTCTTAGTCTGTTCAAATGCTGGCCAAGAGTTATGGTGGCTTTCAAGATCTTGGATCTCACATCTATCTGGACAATATTTGAAGTGGTCCAATGGGAGGTCTCTGTACTGCCTCACACCTGCTGTTGTGCCTTATAAACAATGGCATGGCTTGTTCAAATCATAGCCACCCTTTATGAATTGCACCGAGTGTCAAAACACAGATTCCTTTGTATGAATTCCTCCAGATTCTGTTTGAAGGGGAAAATAAAAACTAAAAAAACATGTATAAGCAGCATCATGCAGCCTTATTCACATTCATATCAAACACTCTATTCAACTTAGTTATTTCAAATACTTGCGAAACCTCAGGCAACTTCTGGATAACCATCAGTCGGAGATGGGAGATGAAACTCTTAAACTTGCTTGAGAACTTAAATAGGTAGGAGGTATGCAGTCAAACTGGTTAAACCAGAGGAAATAAAACCCCAAATGATCTTATTCATCTCAGCCCTGCCTAGATAGCTTCTGCACAACAGATATTTAAAAACACTCCACTCAGCATTTCTCCAGTAGTACATTAGGCACATTAGAGCCAAGTCAGACTGTCTGTGAGCCCCTGGAAAGTGTTAATTGACAGGAACCTGAAGAGGTGAATCCTTAAGGTCACAAAGAATAGCAGATAGCTTATCACTACAATGTAGGTAAAGTAAAATTATGTTTAGTGTTTGTGAGGTCAATCAAATGACTTCCCAAGGGATTGTGTAGCATTGAATAACGCACTATGAAGCAATACTATAACCTCTTTGTTAGTCTCAATTTACACTTAGTTCAAAGAAGAAATACTTGCAGAATGAAAAAGTTGTTTGTGCTGCTTGCCTCCTTAAAAAAAATAGACATTATAAAATAGTATGCATCACAAAATTTGTTCTGACTAGTTTTTATTTTCCTAATTCTTAATTTTATTGCTGTTTTCAGAATGTTCATAGCTTGGACTTTTTTTTGATTTTTACATGCTGCATAAAGAATAACTCAAAGAATGAAAGCTTTGAGTTGCTTTGCTTGTGGTTTAAACAGAGAAGAACAAGGAATTACTAGTTGACCAAAGAGATTAAAATAGGTTAATTATAAAAGTCAAAGAATAGATGTTCAGAAATACTTTCCACAGAATTTTTACTGCCAAGTTTTGCTGCTTTTATTTTTATTTTATTTATTTTCTTTTGTTTTGAAAATGATCTCCTGGATTTTAAAGATAATATTAATATTTTATATTTTTATTATGGTCATTAATTTTTTTTCATTATAATAGCAGTAACAATAGTAATAGCATTTAAGAAGAGTGACAAGATTACTGCTTAAAGAAATAGTCAGAAGGAATAATGAGTGTTTAGCTTTTTGTACCTTATTAGCCCTGTAGCCTGTATTTTTGGAGTAAGCAATATAAAAGTAGAAAAAAAAAGAATTAAAAAACCTGTAATTACTACTTAACCTGACTAAATATTTTTTTTTGTAACTAAAAGTAATTTTAGATAAACTTACATGCTTCAAGCATGATAAATGGATTTCCATGGAGCAATGTATATCTTGTCTCTCATAAGACACGAAGAGCAGTAATTGTAGCATCCCACAAATACCTATTTGCATCTTGTGAATAAATCTTAGTCCATGTTACAAGGAATTATTTTTGAGAGTAAGCAGGTAGTCTTCTGATAGAGCCATGTGGAGACAGATTAGACCTACAATGAGGCAGTAAAAAATGTGTGTGGAGTTAATTTTTTTCTATGTTTCCCTGGGTAAAAGTAGTGGATGTGGATGCTGCATCAAGCAACGGTCTGCCACAAGACAAAGGCTGGATGTATGTAGGACATGGATAAATCCAGCCCTTCTGCACCCAATCTTCATCAACTTGTACATCTGGGGACAGCTTCTATGCAGAAATGGTGATAAATATTCCTTTTTTTTTTTTTTCATTTGTAAAAAGGCAGAAGCACAGTGAAATCAGGAATCTCACATAGGACTTCGATTTCAGGTTCTTTTGCCCAATTCTGTATTGCAGACACCTCTAGTTATTTTAGCTGTTTTGGGTACAAAAGGGGAAAAAAAACAAATGAGAAAAAAGGCAAAAAGCTTACCTTTAGTATTTAAAGAACTTACAATTTATATAAATAGGAAACAAGTAAATAGCTAACTATAATAATACAACATAAAACTTTGATTGTGGAATAACTTGGATGAAGAGTCAATTCATTATTTACCTTCTTTATTTTAATTTGTATTGTATAAAAACAAAGTCCAAGGCCAGCACCAGACCCGTGGCCTTCCCTGTACGTGGGTATAGCTTTTCTATTGGTACATACAGAGTACCAATATAGACATTAGACTAGGGAGCAGACAATCCTGGACCATGTTATGCCCCAGGAACCTGATACCTTGGCAGAGTCTCAAGGCCTGTTAAGTTCTCCATCAGCTGAAGGACACATATTGCACTTTCATATAAAATGGGGTGAAGGGAAGAGCCTGGGAAATGAAGAGCTGGTTCCATGATGTGTCAGCATTTGCTTATTCTTTATATAGCATAGCATAGGGCAAATTCTGTTTTCTTTCCCTCCCATTCTCTGTATTGAAATTATTTTCCACAAAATTATGTAAGGCATAAATGGTCTTGGCTGCAAACCTCGTCTATTGAAATGGGAGTGGTAGGGAGAGAGGAGGATGATGATGGCAAAGAAGTTCAATGTAAAATGAAGACATTTCTTTCAAATTAATTTTTCATGTACTTAGAGTATGAAATGTGAAGATTATTCAGGATGTCCTACTTTGATAATTATTCTCTTTGTTCATACTCTGTAATACAGCAGCAAGTGCATTATACCTCTATCCTGATATAAGTCCATATTTTATGCAAGCTAATAACTTCAAAGTACAGTGCAGGTTGTTCAAATCACTTTTATTATACAGAGCATATTCAATATAGCATAGAAATGTTTGCCTACTAAAGACTCTTTTATAATGGATTGTATTGACTTTGCTGGTTTTAAACTAAATATCAACCATAAGGTAAGAGTGGGAAGGAACAGATGGAGAGTTCATTTCTCAAAATGCATTGAAATCAAAATACATTATTTAAAATTCATACCCAAATGGGGCTCTGAGAAATTATAAATTATAACTCTACACTATTTTTATAATGATGCATCTGACATAGTATTAACATAATGATTGTGTAACAGTGAAAATAAAAAAATATCTGTGTAGTATTATTAGTGCTATTGTTGCAAATATATAGCTGCTTTCTTACACAAGGAAACAGGACTGAATTTGAAAAAGGAACCTGTCTGTGAGTAATTTTTGAGGATTGGAACCATAACAGTTTCCAGGAACCAGTGAAATATTTTACTAATGATTGTGATCATTTATGTTATTAATATTGTTCCCATTTCAGTGAACCTGTGTACATGTATTATATTGTCCCTAACTTATACTAACTTAGCTTTTGGGAAAAAACCCTAACAAAAATATTTATTAACAAGTCTTTCATCTCATCTTTTTTCAGATACATGCGTCTTACTGTCTACACCTTAGATGTTACTACTTTAGCCTCTTTTTGTAGTCAATGGAAAGAACTAGGCTTACACGTATTAGGATTTTTTGTTTATCTATTTTATACATGTAAAAATATAGGATAATGTGAGCTATACCTGTAGTGTCAGTTTAAGTCTGTTGACTGTGAAGAGAGCCTTGATGACAAGCTGAAACAGAAATATTTACAAAGCAAATGTCTATGTTAGATCAGATGAATCTGATCTTCTGTATCAGTAGAACAAGTTTTTGATAAGAAAATGGACAAAAATATGAGCCTTTTCTGAAGAGGATCAGCTTCAATGCTACATAAAAGACTCTTTATTCACCCTGTAGAAGTCTTATATGTGGAAACATTTAACTTATAGAAACTGATCTATAAAGTCAAGGCAAAAATTTATGCAAGGAATGATGCGTTTATCACAGAAATGGAGCAAATTGTTTTTGGTGTCATATTGCTGGGTTGAGGGATACTGGTGATTTTTTATTTAATTTTCATCTAACATCAAACTGAATTAAAAACGTTGCTTTTAGTAAAGTTAAGGCAGAGATCATTTATGTGTTCCTCCAACCACTGGATATAATCACCTGCATTTGTATTCTGTCAACAGATCACTTCTCACAAATTATACATTCAATCAGTGTCCAACAATTTATTCCAGTAATAGTTAGCATGAAAATTACACTGCACTGAATTAAAAAATGGTGGTTAAGTATCAAAATATCACATAGCATTTAGTCTAAATTTCATGATGCTTTGCTTATATACATCCTCCATACAAAGCAACTTGAATGAATGTAAGCTTTTTTCTTTATTCTTTAGTATGAAAGTGTCCTGGTTTATTATTTTTAAAGGGGTTTTTTTTAGGTAGAACTGAAAGCAAGGCTGCTTACAGAGAAGCCAGAGAATTTTAATACATATTAAAGAATAACTGGAAAAGTTCCTACTCCTCCCCTGCAGTCTGGGGAAAGGTACCATGTGGAAGCTTCCAAGTTATTGTGAAACTGAGGTATTGTATTCACATGCTTTACACAAGTCAAGCAATGGACTCCCAAAAGCATGTCAGACACAAGTCAAGCACTGCTCTGAATACGTGGCTTTCTAGCTGGCACTCAGCATGGTTTTCCTTCTCTCCTAAGTGGGAAAGGCTGCCAGTGCTGTGCACACCTTGGTCACCATCAGCAAGCCCTGTGGAGGCAGGAGGTTCAGGTCCCCTCCCATGCCTGGCTGTGTAGAAAGCAGCTGCCTGTTCTGCAAGGTAAGAGGTCTGACCTCTGAAATGTTCAAGTCTCTTGTGCTCCAGATATCATCAGAAAACCTGACAAGTCCTGAGATACTTTTTCTGATTAAATTTTTATGAAAGAGATTAGTTTCCCAGAAATCATTCATTCCCATGATCAACATTTTCAAATAAAGAAGCACCTCAGGAAATTCCTGACCAGCTTCACTAGCCAATAGGCTTTGTCTGAATTTTGGAGTGATAACCTTGTAAACTAATTTTTCATTTTAATTTATAATATGTTTTTATTTTATGCAAGGAACAAAAGATGAGGTCTCTGTAGTTAATTTAGCACCTGTACATTCTCAGAAATTATAATGAAACACTGCACGATTCAGCCTTTATAGGGCAGTGAATTCTAATCCTGTTAGGGTGGTTCTTTAATTAAAATGTCTATTAACTTTTCTGCAGTTAATGCAATTATGGATTTATTACTTCTTGCCATTCTAGGAGCAGGTTTTTATGATCCAATAATATTGAATTTATAAAATCCTACCTTAGGAAAACAACAACTCAACTGAGTAGCACACCTATAAAACCATCCACTTTCAGGACTAAAATGTCTGTTTAAAACTACTTGAATAAACAACATGGAGTTAAAGGACCTTGGCCTTACATCCTGGAGTTACACTCCTCCTTAAAATGTAAAGGACTATATTATGATGTAATTTTCCATCATTGTGTATCTTTTATCACACTTCCTGTGAATCTAGGATACCTCTAGCATATTTCTTTTACTCAGGGTATTCAGAGAACTTTCATAGTTATGTTTCCTTTCTTTTAATATGTGGAATAGCCCAACTCTCCCAAAAAATCTTAGGGTAATCTCAAAGCATATTTCTCTTTTCATGAAGTAAATCTCTAAAATTTTCTTTTGTCCATATGCCCTGCCATTTTATAAAGTACTGCTCAAAAAAAAGACAATAGTGAAAAATAGCTAATGGGTTGTTCCATTCCATTCCAGGATGATGAGTGAAATTATAATATCAAAAGCATCAAAGAGAAACATGGCTGAGATCTTACAGAGACTGCACATTTTGACTTGTAAACCCCTTGTGATCCAGTGTTTACTGTTAACACTTTATACAGTATCAGTTGAGTTGGAAATTAATGTGTTAAAATGCTGGCTTTCAAGATTTTTATAGCTCTCCATTTTCAGTTAATATATTTTGTATTAGCCCTCAGTGTGAAAAAATCATAACTCTATATACCAAGGGATAAACTCCAACTTAAAATACTGAAAACAGTACCTAGTGACTTGTATATATGTACTAAGATGCCTATTCTATTGCTTTTTCACAGAAAACTGAGCCTTCATAATATTTCTAGCTAGACTTGAAACACTTTTTAGTTCTAAAAATGTGATTTGAGACAAAAAGGTGGGAAAGTGCAGTTCAAACGCATCAGGGTTTGATCCAATATAATAAGTTGATCCAAGTTAAGACAGAAAATTATTTCACGTAAGGTTTTAATACATTTCGTAAGAGTGAATAGCATTATTTTATGAGTGCAATTTTTTCACATTGCAAGATTTAGCATACGACGAAAACCAAGTTGCGCAGTACAATATGTATGTCATGGCTGTGCAGCTATTCAGAAACACAATATTACACAGCCACATGGAACAAATGCCCAGCAACAAGAAATAGACATTTTCTTATATTACCCAGAACCAACTGTCTGGTAGAAACTTTAATAGCTCTTATTCAGTCCAGAAAAGGAAATCTCTGACCAGATGTGTTCTGAGGTTGGAGCTGGAAAGACAGATACAAAGCTGTGTTTTATGAAGGTAAATTGATTTTTTTTTCCTTTCTTGAAATGGTAATTCAGAGTTTGGCAGTCACAATTCATTGTATGTAGTTTTAGAGATTTTGAACAGGAAATTATTTTTAATGATAATTTGAATTTTGGCCACCTTGGGACTTATGCTTTTTGAAAAGTTGTGTATTAATTTTTGAATAGTTAGGAAAAATAAACTGTCAGCTAAGTCTTTATAAATTGTCATGCTCTGACTGCAGAGAGCAAATTAGTTGTTCTTTCCCTTTCCTGTTTTTATAAGGGCTGAAATGGAAAAAGTTCTAAAGAAAAAAGCAGCAGCAAAGAGGGTAGAGCTTGAAAACCAGAGTTTTTAGCAATTGTGCAAAATGACACTATTTTGGTTTTGTTTTCAAGCAGAGAACTAAGAGCTGCTTTAGCATTCTGGAAACAGAACTACCAAAAATGGAACATTCCCAGGGCTTTTTGTAGCAAAGGAACAGCAGTAAAAGACACAAAATCAGAATGTTTCTGCATAGGGATCTCTAACTTTGTAGACAGGGAAAAATATTGAAGCCTACTCCTTGATAGTGGGCAGGGGTACACTGACTCATAAATTGGTGGCTTTGAAAGATAGGGTCTAGCTGGAATGGGTAGGGACATAAGATTTTTCCTGATGCAGACATGTTGCAGATGATATGGGAACCGGTACAGGAATCTTAAGTGAATGCCCTTGCTAAAAGCTATTTGGTAATGCACCATGTTTTACAGCAATTGAAGACCTGTAGCGATGTGAGTTTCAGGTTTTTGAACTTGTATTTTGTGTTTGTTATAAGTCTGTACTTGGTATGTTCCTTCCACTCCCCCATTCCTACCCCTGTGGGTCCTCCTGATGTAACCCCTCCCCCTTCCATTCCCCCTTGGGTCAGTGTTTCCCCGCCCAGGGCTGCCCTGGGGAAAAGGGGACACACCACTCCTGCTCTCTCTCTCCTCACCCTCTCCACGCTACAAGCATGGTGAGAAGGGGCTCCGGCAAGGCCCCTTCCACATGACTGCACTGAATAAACATCCTTATTAACACAAGAGAGAGCATGTGTCCTTCTTCCAAGCCTGACCCACGCAGCAGCTGCTGAGCTGACGGACCCACACGAGATGTTTCTGTGGTCTGGAGGGATTCACTGCTAGCCGGTAGCAGCCCTCACCACAAGAGAAACCACAACAAAGACCATGTGAGAAATACATATATATATATATATATATATATATATATATATATATATATCTCAGAATTTTTTAAGGTGGAGTAACATCTATGACACAATCTTAAATATAATTCAATAATCTCATAGTCTTTGTAGGCTGATGGGAAGTAATTGCTGCTTACCAATACTTACAGTGGGTCTTTTCCAGGAAGACCTCTCCTACAAAGAGATTTATCCTTTCAACATACTCTATAATGGCTCTGGATGTTGATGCTCAATAGAGTCCATAAGAACAAGCTGATAGGAAATTAAAGCATGATTAAGCCAGGTAGAAAATCTAGTTTAAAGATTAATTGATTGCAATATCTAGCTGTTGCTATCCTGCTCACATTTGTTCCAGGTTGTCACTAAATAAAGATAAGAAGCAGAAAACTTTTTTTTTTTTTAAATAAAAATCTTTTAATTGCTCTCCTAGATTCAGGCGAGCATTGTCTGCTGCCTTTCATTGTGAGTTAGGAGGAAGCTTGGAAAATCAAACAGCTTTTGTTTCAGCTGTGGAACACAGTCATCCTAGTGAAACTTTTCAGTGTAAATGATCTATGATAGACAGGAAACAGTGGTGGAGTAGAAAGAATGTGAGGGTAGTTGCATATACAATGTTGATTTTCTTTCCTAAACTTCATTTTACTGATAATGGTGGAAAACAATAGCCAGATACCTCATCCCTGTTTCTTGGAAACATCAAACAAAAACTGCTACTGTGGCCCTTTGCTGATAGTACAGGTTTGTTATTTTTGACTGCAAAAATACACAGAGAGTGCACAGCTAAGTGGTAAAAGGTCTTCTGCCCATCATTACCAGTTGAGAATACTCTTAATGATATGTTGTAGTATCAGCAAAAGAATCTAATAAAACTTTATATCACTAATTTCATAGGTATACATTCTGCTTTTATATACTCCAATGAAATATAGACTAATTCAATACATATGGAGCTGCCAAAGTTGTACAGCAGAACCTACTCTCCTCACAGTAATTAATACCTAAAATGAGAAAGTAACATCAAGATATATTATATAGGATTACAATATGATGTTATTGTTTATCTTTGCTTTTTTATTAATTATTTTAGCCCCAAAGCTTTAAAATGTACAAAATGAATTTACCTGAGTCAAGGGGAACAAAAACCCAAGGAAAATGGTAATAAATACTCATGAAAAATACATCCAACTTACAGGTGACATCCAACTCATCCTGAGGGAAAGGACAAAAAAAGCAAAATATATTAATATATTATATTTCTTCTCTATGCAAAAGGAAAAAAGATCCATATTGTCCATTCTTACTGATTGTATTGTTGTTTCACTGTTATGTGTTCTATGTTGTTAAAGACAGGATTGTTAATATTTTATTTTGCTTCTGACCGTATTTAAAACTGGTCAGAAAAATATTAATAACTTCAATCTTTTTTTCATAAAACATAAACAGGAAATTCCTATAAAACTTTGCTTCTTCTGTGATTCACAAGAAAAATAATCTTCTCATTGACTTCAATGTGAAGATATTTTTTGTGTAATAAGCATATAAAGAATATAGTAGGCCTAAATTTTGTTAGATTTTAGTAATGCTGGTAGTCTTTTCACATTTGTTTCCAGTAATTCACTTCAATCTTCCTCTATCTCCTTCTGCATGCAAAATAGTAAGGAAAAGTGTTTAGAAATCTTGTCTCTTACAGACCAAATAACCTGTTTACTTTTAGTCCCCCGAACACCTAGGATTTTAATAAAATACTGTGGTAGCTTTGCATACTCCACCTCCATGGTGATTATTTCACCTAAAAATCTGAATGATAATTTCAAATTTGAAATTTTGTCTACTCTATCTTGGTGAAAATTTCTTCCCAGGCTTTGTGGAGAAAATTTAGTTCTAGGATACTGCTTCTTCCTAAATTACCCATTACAACTTGAATTTTATTTCTATTTCATTGCAATTCCATATTTTTATCCTTCAGACTGTGGGTTGTGCATTGTGAAAAGACCAACTTCTCGCAGAACTGCTGTTTTGCAAATTTCCACAATTTAATTTATCTCTAATAACTGCTCTCATTGTTATATAATACATTTCATCTCCTGTATTTATGTGAGAAATTTATTTATGCTTAGATCGCTCAAGAAAAATTCCTGCCACTTTTCTCCTGCTTTCTTTGTTTCTGAGGGGAGAGGGAAAAAAATATAGAAATTTTGTTAGTTTTGTGTTCTCTTTTTGGTGCTGCTACTGATTTACGTTCAGTGGGATTTACTCAACCCTTTAGGTCTAAATATTAGCAATTTAAATACAAGCTCAGCACTGTATTCTCTTTTTATAATCAGTTAAAACAAACTGCTTCTGTTGGAGCAAAATTCATGTAATTTCTCTCAGACAACTAATTTAGCCAAACCCTCTTGCAGAGGTGCTTATTTTCCCCCATTGACCAAAAGAGAAGAACGTTGACCAAAAGAGTAAGGTAAAGTTAGGACAGTTCAGATTACACACATTTAATCTTAAGGGCTCCATTTTCTGTGGCATACTTTGGTATAACCTTCTTCAGATACCTAAATGTTTAATAGAAATTATCACATGTGGGAGAAAAGACTAAGACAGATAATTAAAATATGTAGTGCACAAATATTTTGAGTGGGTCAGTTATGACACCCATTGCTGAAAAATGGAAAAACCTCAAATAAAAAGAAGAGAAAAAAGCCCAAATCATATTGCAAAAAAATACACAGCTATAAAAATGTGCCTATTTGTCAAAATAATAAAAGTTTGAAGCAGAACTGATCAAATACAGAAAGATTTTTGCTAAGTGCTGAAACAGTTGGAAAAGTATTTTTTCCTCCCAAGTCCTGCTTTTAAGTTCCTTTGATACAAGGTGGCACAAAGTCAAGAAAGAACTTGAAACAAGCTTCACATTAATATTTGAAAAAGGGCACCCAATGTGTTTGATGTGGCGCCCTTCATGCAAATCATGTAGTCTGAGAGAAATCCCAATAGGAAATATGATTCTTTCTTCTTAGCACTTGCTTTTTTTCCTGGTTGATAATAATGAACTTTTCACACTCCCCTTGCAACCCCCCTGAGCTATACAGAAATGAAGTTATTACTCACTAGGTGATGCCTATTTGGGTAGGATTTTTTGTTGGTTTTTTATTGATTTTTTTTGTTGTTGTTGAAAGTACAGTCTCAGTTCAACACATATTTTGTACTTATTTTTCACAGACTTCTAAACGATAAAACCCAGATGCTCTATCAAAACAATAAAATACCTGCTCTCTCCTAAGATTTTTAAGTGTGAGGAAATGTATACATGATCCAAAATGTCATGATGCTATAACATCATGTATTGATTTCAGCAGGGGGGGTGTTCAGGTATAGCTGACATTATTGAATAGAGTGTAATTTTTAACTTTTAATATCATGGGGTTTTCAATTTTTTTCAGTTTTAATTATGCTAATAATAGTAAGTAACACCTTCCAGAATTATCTATATAAAGTATAGAGATCAAGCTGATTACAACCCATCCAAAATCCATAACAGTGTGGGTAGCAGCATTGATCACATTCCTTCCTTTTATTCTTCTTGTGTATACTTAATTCCTATGTATAGCAACTAATGCATCTCCCACATTACACCACCCACTCACTTACTAACACTTTCTGAAGGCATGGGAACCTTTCTCTACAATTTATTTCCAGATTACATTTTAAAAATGTCAACGATTGAGTCTGGAAATTGTTGAAAGCAGGCCTAAAAAAGGCCAGGCTAGGTAAGAGATCCTAAGGGGAAAAAAACCCATAGGAGACATCCAGTGCAAGATTCACACAGGGAAAAAAAGATGAACACAAACCTCAAGCAGAAAAAAAAAGGCAAACAGATTTCTGATAACAATATTTTCATTACAGGCATAATTATTGTAAGGTGGGATATTGGAACTCAGAAAAAATTATTAAAATTGTCTAGGAGATAAATGCATTCTGAAGAAGGTTTAGTTTAAGGATTTTTGTAATATTTTCTGGCTGAAGAATTTTCCTGTGCCGTTGCAACTGAGTCTGCAGGATTACAGTCCTCATGGGGAAATTCAACTACCCCAGTGTCTGCTGGAGGTACAATAGAGCAGCAATCCAAAATGTTTCTGGAGCACACTGGTGATTTCCTGGCATAGGTGAACCAAGGTCCTGTGACAGGATACGTGCTGCTGTAGTTCATTCAAACAGGGAAAGACAACCAGGTGGGTAAAAGTCTTAAGTCCAGTGACCATGGGATGGTGGGGTTCAAGACACTGAAAGAAGGACTCACAACCCTGGACTTCAGGAGAGTACTCTGGCCTCTTTAGGGATCTGCTTGGAAAAATCCCATTAGAGATAGTACTGGAGAAAACAGACATCCATTGTCCTCTCGAAGGCTCACGTCCTCCAAACTCTAGAACAGTCCATCCCAATGCACAAGTCAAGCAAAGACAATGTCAGGAGACCTGTATGGAAAATCATGTTGATATTGACTGAAAAGGAAGTGTAGAAGGAAGGGAAGGAAGGAAGGAAGGAAGGAAGGGAAGGAAGGAAGGAAGGAAGGAAGGAAGGAAGGAAGGAAGGAAGGAAGGAAGGAAGGAAGGAAGGAAAGCTGACACAGAAAGAATTAATAGATTTTGTCTGATCAGCTTAGACATATATTTAAATCTGATCATGCAAAGGTAGGATTAGAAAGCCAAGTCCAGACTAAAGAGGAATTTCGCAAAGTATATGAAAGACAAGATGGACTGCTACAATTACATTAGCAACTAAAAGAAGATTAGAGAAAATCTGGCTTGGTCCTGAATGGGGCACAGAAACTGTGAAAAGGCCATGAAAAAGCCTGAATTTCTCAAGGTTTTTTTCACTTCAGTCTTTACTGGTAAACTGAAGTTTACTTTAGCAATCTTAGGTCACTGAGACCAGTGGGAAAGTGTGGAGCAAAAAGACTTATCTTTGAAGAGTTTCAGGTTAGGATATATTTAAACAAAGTGGGTGAACTAAAGTCATGGGGCTGGATGGGATACACCCACAAGTGGTGAGGTAGCTGAAAAATGTTATTTTGAGAACATTATTCATTATCCTTGAAATGTTATAGCGACTGGGGGAGATTCCTGACCATGGAAGACAGAAGATATCACTCCTGTCTTCAAGAAGGAAGATTCAGAAAATTCTACACTGCTCAGCTTCACCTTGATCTCTGAGACAGTGATAGAGAAACTGATAGTCCTGCAAATAGTTTTTAAATACATAAAGAACAGGAAGGTCACTGGGAGTAGCCAGTGTGGTTCATGAAGAAGAGCTCATGCTTGACTAAACTGATAGATTCCTACAATGCAATGATGGCTTTGGTAGATAGAGGGGAAAGTGGCAAATATGGTTGATCTTGACTTGTGGCAAAAATATTTTGATGTTTTCTTCTAAAACATCCTTAGAGACATAGACTGATGAAGTACAGGATAGATAAAAGGACAGTAAGGTAAATGGAAAGCCTTCTGTACTGATGGGCCCAAGCATTTGTGTCCAGTGGCACCAAATCCAGCTGCAGGCCAGTGGACAGCAGTACGTCCCCCTGCCCCAGGGGTTAATGCTGGGATCAGCACTGCTTAACATATTCATGAATGACATGGGCCATGGAAATAGTCCACCCTCAGTAAGTTTACAGATGATACAAATTTGAGAGGAGTGTTGAAAACTTAGATGGTTTCCCTCAGGTAACTCAGTGAACTGGAGAATGCAGCAAAGAGTGATCCTTTGAGCTCTGACAAGGAGGAAAACACAGCTCTGCACCTGGGGAACAAGCAAGCCCACGGATCAGTACATGGTGGGGGCTGACTGGCCAGAAGGCAGCTTGGGAAGGCAAGACCTGAGGCTCAGGGTAGACACCAAGCTACCTTGAGCCAGCAATGCACTCTCACAGTAAAAGAAAAGCCCAGGAACATCCCTGGCTACACTAGAAAGACCATTTTCATCAGGACAAGAGAGGTCCTTCCTCTCTTCTCAGTCCCAATGAGAAATCTCTGAAGTGCTGGGACTCCAATAGCTGAAGGACACTGGACAAAACAGAGTTAGTTTAGCAAAGAACCATGAAGAGGGTTAAAAAACAACTCTATCTGACATATAAATAGAGGTGTTGAGGGATGGGACTGTTCAGCCTGGAGAAGAAAAGGATGAGGGTGAATTACAGAATCACAGAATCACTATGTTGGAAGAAATCTTCAAAAGCATCAAGTCCAACCCAGCTGTAACACTTCAACTAAACCACGGCACCGAGTGCCACATCCAGTCTTTCTTTAAGCACATCCAGGGATGGTGACTCCACCACCTCCCTGGGCAGACAATTCCAGTACTTTATCACTCTTTCCATAAAAAACTTCTTCCTAATATTCAGCCTATATTTCCCTTGGCATAGCTTAAGACTGTGTCCTCTCATTCTGTCAGTTGCTGCCTGGAGAAAGAGACCATACCCCACCTGACTAGAGCCACCTTTCAGGAAGTTGTAGAGATTGATAAGGTCACCTTTGAGTGTCCTTTTCTCCAGGCTAAACAACCCCAGCTCCCTCAGTCATTTCTCACAGGGTTTGTGTTCCAAGCCCCTCTCCAGCCTCGTTGCTTCCTCTGGATGCACTCAAGTGTCTCAATGTCCTTCCCAAACTGAGGGCCCAGAACTGGACACAGCACTCGAGGTGTGGCCTCACCAGTGCCAGGTACAGGGGAAGAATGATCTCCCTGGTCCCTGGAACTGATCAATGTGTCTAAATATAAGGCTATAAGATAGGAGATAAAGTAAATATGAAAGTGGGTGGAGTAGGACAGAAAAAGGATTAGAAAGGAAAAAAAGGAAGATTTTTTTTTAAATAGAGAGAAAGAGAAAGCAAGATTCATGATTCAAGAACAATGATACAATAGGGAAAGGGTAAAAGGAAAGAAGAGAGAGGAAAAATGAAATAAAAGAAATAGTACAAGGAAAACTTGTCATAGGAGGAAATAGAAGAAAAAGAACTAATAAAAGATGAAGCATATTAAATCATATGTTATTAAAAAGAGTGAAAATATACAACAAGAAACACAGTTTGACTCTGTAAGTAGGAGCTCCTATGCTGAACAATAAAAAAAATGTTTTTTAGGATGAAATGGAGAAAAAAGCTAAGTATGAAAATCAACTAGTGTAATGTCACTTACAGTGTCTGGAAAGGAACATTTTCGAAGTGTTAATTATCAATTTCAATTAATTTTTGAATATGTATAGAATAATATTTAGACAAGTCTGCAAAAAAAATTTAGAACATAACTCCTGTGAAGAGCTAAAAAATATCCTTTACAGTTCAAAGATTGAAAAAAAATCAAAGTATGTTTTTTAAAAATTAGTAGAATTAACTTTTACCATCTCTCTATGTTTCTTTCCTTAACTTGGCGCCACTTTAAGCATGAGTAAAAAAAACTGAGGAAAAAGGACATGTAAAAAAGGGGGAGAAAAGAAAAAAAAGGCTTCAAAATGCTTAAATATTTTTTATTTAAGAAAAGACCAAAATGTACATTTTCCCCCTCTATTTTTGCTAAATATATTACTTTTACTAATATTTACTAATTGGTTACTATTTTTTAAATTAATCTACTCATAATTGCTAATTAATTTTTTCTTAAAGAAATTTAAAATAATAGAAACATTAATTAAGATATTTACTGGGGTCATAGATAAACTTACTATTATGGAAGTAAGTAATATGTTGAGATAGAGTGAAATAAATTAGAAGGTAAAATTAAAGTGGAGTAGTATCTGTGATGTTTTTAATTTACTTCAATTATAACATGTTCTAGTATATTAATTATATGTACAAATATTATCGTATAATTCAGGAGGTTGTCATAACGGGCTGGTACAAATTTCTTTCTCATATTTGATTGTAAATTATAACCAAAATTTTATATTCTTCCTAAAATATCACAAAAATTATTATCTAAAACTATAATCATAAGTTAATGTTCTATAGACTTCTGACTTCAGAGCATTGTAAAACAAGATAAAAACTTCAATAATTCAAAAACTTTACTATAAGATATAGTAATTGCTATGTAGTAATTGCTTCTGATATTGCAATTGCAATTGCAATTGCTTCTGATAACAATTTAATTTTCAGTGTGTTCAACCAGATCATCATTTCTTTATAAACCTTGAACTTCATGTTAATTTCATACTTGTAAATATCAATTTAGTCTATTTCCTTTCCTTTTGTTGTCTCATATATAGACTTGATCTATCAAATCAATGAAAGAAATTAATAAATGAAAAAATCACTATGAAATATTGCTGCACAAATACAATTACTTTCTGCTCTCACGTCTATGATTTAATTTATATTGTATTATTATAAAAGTTGAAGTACCTCTAATACATTATGACAAACATAAGTTTGCACCCTGTTTCAACTCCAGTGGATAATATGGAACTGGAATTCAGTTCTCTGTTGACGGAAACTTTCACATAAATAATCATGAAGAAGTTATTAAAAACAAGAGGAGAAACTTTGCCCCACTGAAGGTGATGATTATTATTCTACTTCAAAAAGTTTCTGGCATACTCCAGGTAAGCATTCTTTTGAAATAGTTAAGTGACTGGATTTTATTACTGCAGTAAAGATGCAAGACACCCGTCAATTACCTTCTTTTTGCTTAAGAACATTAGTTTGTTTCTTTCCCTCTTCTTTTTTCTTCTTTTTTTTTTTTTTGTCTTCCTCTTTTTCTTGTTTTTGCTTTTCATCATGTTCTTGTTCCTCCTTTGGACAGTAAACTGGAGGACTGGACTGCAAGGAGCTTGCTGCAAGCTGAAATAACACACTCACTGTTCAAAATTTTTGAATGCATTTTTACTTAAACATCTTCAAACTAAAGAAAAATAAACATCGTACTTCTGGAACTCAGTGACTTTAGCATTCATTACAGACACAATATGGTATAAGACTGGGAAAAAAAGAGTGCTCTCACCCAGAAAAGAAAGCATAATAATGCAAATAGATATTTCTCCTTTGAGGACAGTTTCAGTCGTAGTACTTTTGTCTTAACAGAGAAAATAACTATTTTAACACCAAAAAAATAAAATGGAATAGCTTTTTATATTTTTTTTAATTTTAGAAGTACTAAAGTATGCAAAAATGTGCTGAATGAATGTTCAGAGTTCTCAGTTCGCAGACAGTTTCATTGCTAGGCTTCTGCTATGTATTTTTCTTTGCCTCTGTTAACACATCTAATTAACCAAAGAAGAGTGAGCTCAGTATCATAGTTAAACAGACAATTTGAAAATTGCTTTTGACAAACTGGAGATTAGCATGTCCTTTCCCTAATTATTTGCACTAATGAAGATTGAGCACCTGAATGTTCACACAGAGTGAAAATAAGTGAGACACACAGACAGAAACAACATGACTGAACAAAACATTCTTATGAAATCACAGTCTGAAGAGTCAATGCAGAAAGAAAGTAAAAGGATGATTCTTGTCATTTGCTCAGCTATAGAAACAAAAGCACTGTCAAAACATGTACATAGGCTAAAGAAAGTGCAGCAAATCTTAGCTTTGATTGGAGATGAACAGACAACTCTGCTTAAGATTGATGTCAAAAGTGTAGCACAAGGATGTGAATTCTTGTTTTACACAGGGCACTCATGGCAGAGAGAATTCTTAATAAAAGAAGGAATAGTAATAGAAATCTCATTTTGAACAAAGTTTCCAAGCAACTTTTTCTTGAACGTAGCTGAACAATGACAAACACTCATGTTTTCAATAAGTTACTAAGTTGTGACCATTTTCTGAATAACAAAAAAAAAGGTACATGTTCATCTTTTTGTTTATTTCCTCTGGGTCCTGCGAGCTGCAGAGGATGGTATGGAAGCAATTTTCTCCATGGGGTTTGGAATCTGGGACATGTTTTCAAAGAAAGACAAATTAGATCACTGGAAAATGTCTCAAGAGTTAAAGTCTTTTGGCCAAAAGTTCTTGATTATTTATTTTGAGAATACATGTTTGGAATGAAAAAGTGATAAAGGACCAATGTCTGTGATTTCAGAAAAGAGAAAGGAAGAAGTACAGATTGATAGGTTAATTTCAAGTTCTTAAAATATAAAATATTATTTTTAAACGGACAGAGTCACATTTGACACGCCAGTTTAAATCACATGTTTTCGTTTTTGTGGGAAGAAAGGAGAAGAGCTATTTATGGCTCATCTATGCTAAATATTAGTCAGATATTAGGAAGGAAGATATGCCTAGCTGGAGAATATGTCTGATTTTGTGTCCAAGAGGATGAGGGCTTTGTTTCTTCTGGGAAATTTGTATATTAAAGTGGGGATTTTTTTTCTTTGTTTTCCTTGAGTCTTGTAATGTTATTGCAGCCAGAGGAAAAAAGTGCTTAAAATAAAGTCTATGGTTACTTTATTATCTGTATAGGACAGATGTGATAAAAAAGTATAAATTATTACAAGCTACATACTGGAATAACCATGGCTTAACTATTCTTTTTGTCACTTTTTCCTCCATTAGCTCAAAACCAAAGATAAGCATTTAGATTTCCATTTCTCAGAGAAGCACCCCAAAAAAAAAAAAATGGTATGGATTAAGACATGGTATGTCTTTGTGTCTCTGCCTTTCTCTTAACCTTTTCATCTCTATTCAGGCCGTAGCAAAGCTAGAATTCCATATCCGTGTCACAGAAGGAAAGCAAGCAGGCATGCAGTGTGTGTGTCTGAGCTTGCTCAGAAAAAAGGGCGGATAGTCTTGCCTTTTAACACGCATAACGTGTCTCGGATGGAAGTCTTATAATAAAAAAATCCAACTCTGACAAAGAGAACAAAACTTGCAAAGGGCCCTATAGTGTTCCAATGGGCTGTGGAACATAAAACTTCTTTTACAGAGTAGCCACTGCCTGAATGAACCCCACATCTACCAACCATTTCCCTTATGGGTTCTGAGGATTAATCTCTTACTCCATATCTGCATGATGGGGATTTCTGTATCAGGGACAAGTGTTTTCTGAAGCATCCACCCTTCTTTCCCATTTGGGAGCCTGAGATTTGCACTTTTCCCCAACCTCTTCACACCTCCTCCATATTTATGCAGCAAAAAGGAGCATATGGCCCAGAGTAGCTAAACTGTGGGGTATGTCAGGGAGTTCTGCCAACCTTGGCAGAAGGAGTCACATAAGTCCAGCTGGATGCTGGCTTTCCTTGTCCAAGAGATATTTATTAGTTATAAATAAAAAGTCTGATTGCAAACCCCAAGTAAACTTTAAAAACTGTTATGAAAATGTATGACCATGAAATAAGTTTTCAGCAAAATATTTCTGGTTTTCAGCCATGTTAAAAAAAATCCCAAAACAGAGGGTAGCAGCTTTTGAAGCCTTCTTCATGAGGCATGATATCACAGAATTTTAATAATGTACACCTTCATCCCAGAGGATGCTCTCAGATTTTTAAGAGAAAATTTTTTCTTTACTCTCTGAAGCTGATTGAAGAATTTGAGGTGAAGTATAAGGGGAAGGTTGTGTATGACATATACATGAACATGTTTTTCTATGTTATCCTTTTCAAAAACAATTTCAAAACAAGACCAACAGTAAATTACCTCAAGCCTGACTTCAAGCCATGGAATGCATAGAATAATATCCTAGAATCTTTCATAAACAAACAAAAAGGAGGGAAACACCACTTTGTCTAAATCAAACTTCAAAGATAACACCTTCCCTTTCATCTCTGCCTGTGCTGACCAAACTTAAAGTTCTTCTTCACTTATTTTCATTAATGGTGATTGAAAATGAGACACATTCATACACAGGGCCAATTTTTTCCCTCTTTTTAATGTAATTTTTCTCCACATAAGATGATTTATTTTTTCTAAGCAGCTAGAGCCAAAACCTATCTGATTTAATCCTTTCCTCCCAACACCTACTGGAAACCAGCAAAGACACCTGTGAATAAACACAGCATTTTCATTTATTTTGTGTTTACAAACCAGAGCCAAGCACCAGCAGAGCCTGTGTTTTTGGCTTTCAAGCACGGAAAGTATGAGCCCCTGTAAGATGTGTGGCAGGAGCTGCAACAGGTTTGTGTGCAGTAAGCTTTTAGGGCACAAGCTGTGCTCCACAGGGAGCACCCAGGGCTGGCTGGAGCTGGAGTGGGGTGGGCTGTGGCCGCACCCTGACAGTGGCCAGCTGAACAGGGATGTTATCCTGCTTTAAATATGTTGTAGAGTGCTTCATCCCAGAGACTGGGATTATTTTGGTATGTGTCAGATGAAAAGACAATTGCAATGTAAGTACCTGAGGCTTATCTTTCTACTAGAGCCTGCTATATCTGTGAATAACAAGCTCGCATTTTTTGAAGAATCACATGAATGTATTACTTTATAGTATGGTAATCTCAAAAGCTGCATCTTATTTACTATGTAAATAAGTTACATTATCCTGTTTACATCCTGTTACAGTAAAATTAGTACCTGGACCTTCTAAACCTACTCTCTGAAGTGAAAGACTGTTTTCTGCCTCTGTGCGTTGCTGCAAGGCACCAAGCACGTGCTCTCTACATCATTCTCATCATGTTTTATCCTCTCAGGAAGCAAAGAGCCATTTTCAGAGGGAAAAGGTACTCTGAGAGAGAAAAACTATCTTGGTGCAAAAGTATCCAACACATCCATATTGTGAGAGTCTCTAGCTGGGCAAAAAAGACTGAAAAATAGAACATAATTTTACAAAGTAGCACATTCATTAATGTGTCATAAAATGCCCTGATTTTATGATGGGCTATAATGAACTTGGATCTCCCCAATTTTTGCCAGACTATTGAAAAGCATATGATGGACCTTCTTATGAGAATCTTAGATTCAAGAAGTTTCATAGTACATTAAAAGAAACCTCAACAGAATAAAACCTCTAAATCATACAAAGATATTGTATTTAAAAATACTTTTGTCAATAGTGTCTGACACTGAAGTTATCAGTGCTGAACTTAAAATAGATGATTGCAAGCTCACAGATCAAAAATCAAAGTATGTCCACTATGTTTAGAGTAACATAAATGTTTCATAGAATTTTTTATGCATCATTTCTGAAAACAGTGATTTTGGAGAGAGCTTGGATATCACAGTGAACATCAAAATGCATATGATTTCCCACTCTGGTGTAATAAACATAGGAGTAAGACAAATCAACACAAAAAGTCATATTGTCAGTTTTAATGAGATTATTAACTGGCAAGACTATTGCTTGTACACCACCCCAATATGTTGCCTACAGGTTGAAAGGCATGTTAATAGCTTGAAAAAAATTCTAAACCAATATAAAATTATTCTGTAGCCTGGACTTTATTTTTTATCCAAACGAGGAAAAGGGTTTATCACTGTCCATGAGCACTTCCAGAAGGCATAGAAATTAGATGAGTGATATTTAATGAAGCAAACAAACTCATGATAAACTCTAAGGACTGGAAGCCAGTAACATCCAAACTCACATTCTAAAGTCTAAGGGCAATTAAAAGTTGGCATAATTTCTGAAGGTTGTGACCATCCAAAGTGCTAATCATTTTATTGGACTTTATTGAGAGCTTTTCCAAGAATTATACTCTAAGACAGCAAGAAATCAGGAGCTTGGTCCAAAACCAGTCAGTAAAATTACGTGAAATTGTCTTGTGTGAACAGTCAACCTGAACATGACAATATCTGTTGGCCTTAGAAATATATCAGGAGATCTCTTTGCTGCACTGAAGATAAAAACGTGTTTTGGTGAAAATTGGTGTAAATATAAGCTGCATTCAGTAGAAGTCAGAAATAGTAAGTAACTTTCAGAAGTAATAAGTAAGTTAGAAATCAGGGAGAGGGGAAGTGGTGGTGTTATTCAAGTAATGGTTTAGCACTAACAAAGTTGTAACAATTTGATTTATGATGAAATGTCAGTTCTCTAAATTGAGCATATGCCCAGTAGTAAAATACTCTTAAAATAATTCTGCTACATTTGAAAAGTACAATTCAGTACAATTGTGCTATCTTCAGGTACAGTTGGAGATTGCTGAGGATAATGGTGATGATATCTAAGCAGCAGGAATAAATATAATTCCATTGGATTCAGATATGCTGGATGCACCATTCAAACTGTTACTTCTAATACATGGTTACGCCAGGTTAAAGCAAGTCTAGAAAGTATATGTAGAGAGAAAGAGCAGAGAAAATTCACTTTGTCCTGAACCTGAAACCTGTTTTGTCTGTTTCATTACTGGGATGAATATTTAGGCTGCTGTTTTTGTAATATATAATAATTTAGTCATAATAATAATTATAATTATAATTGTAATAGCTGTTTATTATCTTTTAATATTGAGTTGGTAAGTCCTTCTCAATGATTATTTTATTCAGGTAAGTTCTTAGAAATTTTTCAAAAGAGAGTCACAAAACTAATTTATCAAAGAGGGGTCAGTCAGGGGGCAGCGTGTGACCAAAACAGGCAGGGCCAAAATTCAGGCCAGGTAAAGTTGGACAATACTTCAGAGGAATGACTGAGCTCTTTGCAGGACTGTGCTGTTCCGTACATCCTTTCCAGGCAGGAAACTGTTATTTGTTTGTCACAATTCTTCCAGAGTGTAACACTGCAAACACTTACAGCAAACTATGAAATAAATCAATGATAAGGTAATCATGTTATTTAGAGGGCAATTTTTGTGTTTGAGGGTTTCCTTAGCAAATGGCAATAAGTGTCACAGTGTGAAAGATCACAGAAATAACAATGGCAGTCAGAGGAAAACAAGACATAAATGACACTGCACTGATGTGAAAGGGACTAAGTTCACCCAAATTAAAGCACAATCAGGAGATGAGGAGAAAATATTCCATCATACACAACATGAAAAGGAATTAAACTGATTTGTGAGTCCACAAATTATTTAAAAACACTGTTTTGTCTTTTCTTTGGCATAGTCCTGCTTTCTTGTAATTTTCTGTCATTTTCCAACGTCAAAATGTACTTACTCAAATAATGGGGACAAATAGCACTACATCTGTGGCTACATCAGTAAACCAGGACTGCATACAGAACCAGAAATTTTATTTACTTGTTGTCATGCAAATGATTTCCTACTTGTCCTTAATATTTCTCATGTTCAGGGATTATATTCTCAAAACATGAGCAGCAAATATTTCCTGGATAGCATTTGTATTAGAGGTCAATGGAAGGTTCATAAATCAACTATTAGATTAAATCGCCTAGAAGGTAAGTGTAGGTAACTGGCAGTAAGGGTGAATCTTTAATAAACTTAAATGCCTACACAAACACCAGGAGATAGAGAGATCTTGTTTTCCTGCAACATTTGACTTTAGGAGGTACAAAGCAGGTGTGGGGGGGACCAGGTTAAGGAAGGCCTTTCAGGGGAAACCTAATAGTTAAAGCACCAACAGGCTTCCAAATTCTTTCAGATACTGGCAGTAAATGATGTATTGATTTTGCTGTTAAACTGCACAGATGTAACCAACACATTAGACATGGAAGATAAAAGCAATGACTAAAAGCACCTTATTTCATCTGTCACACCTGAGGCTCTGCCTTCTTCAGACCTTTAGTGTATTAGCACAGAAAATCAATTAGGTAAAGAGCTAAACAAATGAAGGGAAAAAAAAAAAAAAAGCCTCATTCACAAAGAGTCAGGAATGTCAGCAAGCCCTGGAGACTTCAGCAAAGTGTAAGACATCTAAAAATAAACCACAACAACTTTTCTCAACTTTTGTTTTAGTAAGTGATTAAGTACTGCTTATATACCCCGATAAGCATCTATTAGGGCAGGTCTAGCAAGTGATCAGGAATCACAAGCACAAGATTTGTTTTCACTGAAGAGAAAGTGGAGAAATTTATTTCTCAGTTTGTGTTGTTTTGGATGTCTATAGTTCTTGTCATCTTAATCAATGTCAAATCAGTTGTTCATAATTTACATCCAGAAATAAAAGTTTTCTTAGAAATACCATAGTACAAGGCATTGACAACAAGTATTTCATTAGGGTCAGGAACATATTATTGAAGCCAACTGCTTCAGTGGTACACAACATATCGTTGCTGTTTTCATAAAGCAAAGTAAACCATCTCTGACCCCAAAATACAGTAAGATTTTTCTGCTGCCACATATAGTTTGCACCCAGAGAGCAGAACAAATCACAGATATTTCACTGATTGATTCATAGTGAATAAAATACCACAGTTACACAATGGAGATAAGGAATTGAGATTTGTCCTTGGAGGAGGACTCGGAAGACCTGGATTTGCTGGTGGAAATGCATACTCAGTTTCCCATCTACAACACAGGGAATTTCACCCCTTAGTTCTGTCCTCCTCTGTCCACTGAGGTTGCAAACTCACTGAAGAGAATTTTTAGACAAGATTTAGTCAGAGCCAGTATCTGACAAGACAGATTTGTGATTTCAATGCAGGTCAACAGGACTTAAATAAATTATTATTTAAAGGGATGGCACTAAAAAAACCTCAAATTTAGAATTTAATACAGGTTCCAGTACATTTTTTTCCTGCTTTTGAATATTTTTCCCTGTATGTGGCTGAAAATCTCAAAGTAACCTCTGCATAGAAGTGTGTATCTTTTTTTGGCTGTGACGTCTGAAAAAAACACACCTTTGATCTTTAAAACAAAGGTTTGTTTTCAAACACAGAAAAATAATGTTCTGTTTTAAGGAATTCTCAAAAAAAAAAAAAAAAATACAATAAAACTGAACACCAAAAGTGCCAAATTGTGAATCTTCACACATTTCGTCAGTGCCACCTAGTGGAGACACATCCCCACCCCATAAGAAACTCCTTTGCCTAACTTTGCTCACCTAGAGAAAGTTTCAGCCTCTGCAGTGAATACAAGATGGCTTTCTAAGGAGTCCGGTTTATTTCTGCAGACAGCTACCAGCTACTGGAGAAGAGAAAAACACCACCCCAGCTCCTGGTGCTTTCCCTGCAGCCTGAAGGACTCAATTATTTCAAAGGAACAGAGAGATTTTTCATGTTTCACCAGCCCAAAACATCTAAGTTCAAAATGAAATGACAAGCAAAGCAGTACACAACCCCAAGAAGATTTGAAAATACGTTGCCAAGAAACAATTAAAATACCTATAATTTTCTATTATACTGTCAACCTTTTTTTTTTGGGGGGGGGAATGGGGGAGGGGTTACTGGTTTGTTTGGTTTTTTTTGAGAGAAAGAATAATTAAATCCTTCTTAAGAAACAAAACAGTCAAGGTGGCATTAATCTTGAAAATAAGTGCCAAGTACAACTTTTGCAGCTAGATTTCCTGCTTTCTTTTTTGATATCTTCTGTTATGCTTTTTTTTTTTTTTTATGTACTTCACATCCAGTCAGCTTTCTCCACCTCCAAGACCAGATTGAGTACAAGGGTACCATGGCATTAAACAGGCACATATATCTCAGTTTTAACCCACCAGCACAGAAAGCTTCCAGCGCTGCTGGAATCTCATGACATGTGGGCACTGCAATTACGTAGATGCACATATAGTTACACACACATTCCTGACACCAGATTGAAAATTATACTGCACCCTCCTGAACAGTCACCTTGGGAACAAAGCAGCTGAAGAGCCATTGTGGGAAAACACCATGGCGTGGCATAAGAGTATCAGACAGCACTTAGAAGCTGAAGTACAGTAGCTTTGTGCCACAGAGCACAGCCTGAAAGAGGATCGTAAAAAGAGAAGAGTGAACCGTGAGCTTGTGTGTGTCAGAAATGATGCTCTAATGGGTGTCAGCTGTTAGCAGATTCCTGTCATTTAAACAGTTTGAATTAGTTCCCCACCACCTCTCTTCTCTAGGCTGAATTACCAAATCATTATTTCTATGGAAAATCTTGCAATTCTTTGACTAAAAAGTAGTTCTTTTATCTCTGTGGTTTGAGCACATACACATAAACACACACACAAAAACATGTATGCACATAAGATTAAGGTGGGCTTCTAGCTACACTGAACACCACAGCATTTTCTTACTGATTTCAGCAAAGACAAAATCCCACCCCAGGAACTTGAAAGGATTTTCTTGCTGGATTTATTTCCTGGGCCAGAAATTGCACGCAAACACAATCAAATAAGAGAGCATGGAAATGCCTTGGTAAATGAATGAATAAAACACTGAAGCCAAGTAGTTCAGGCATGATTAGAAAGAGGAAGGGTGTCTCCTTCTGCACTGTTGAATCAGCCATTAGTGTCAGAGTGACTTTTAAATTTAGAGTAATTCTTCCCGTCTCTGCACTACTTGAGGTGTTCACCCAATGTTTGCCTGTATTATTAAAGGATTGAACCCTGTCAGAGGGCAAAAGCAAATTACCTGCATGGAGTCAGGGGCCAGATGAGATATACCTTCACTGTGCTCTTTGCTTTAGTAACCAGTGGTAAAAGACTACAAGGCAGCTTTTATGTAGATGTCACATCATTCAGTGACTGGAACACCCAGCTGTGATAATAGCAGAGGAAGCGGGGGTGGGCAACCATTACTAATTCCTCCCTTATCCAGCCTTGCTATTTGAATTATTAGCTAAATTGCCATCTTCAGAACTTAATTTTTTCTAGCTTGCAGGTTCAAGAAGTTTATTTCACATGTTTAATTGCATATGTTATTACCTATTGTTATCAGTGAGTGCCTATTTTGCCTAAGAAATTTTTTTCTTACATTTTGTTAAGTATTTTGCAATGATTGATTGTCACTATTACATATCCAAAGGGTAAACAACAATGAAAACAATATTTAAGCTTTTATTATCTTTTTTTTTAAAAGAGATAATTCATGGTATTTCTGAAAAAAGAAAATAAAATCACAAAAAGCTCAAAACCTCTCATGTTAATGATTACAGAATCTGGAGAAAGAAATAATCAATTTACTCAAATACACATGAAAAAATGTAAATAAATTGCTGGATATGCATGAGATACAGTTTTTTGTTGATTTAAACATTTTTTGTTATTTCCTCCCACTTAGTTTCACTGCAAAAATATTTTAAAATAAAATTTTGTGATGTTTTGTAAAGAAATCTTTTCCTGCATGAAAGAATGCATTGATTAAGCCACATTAATTTTACTATTGAAAACACAAATGTATGTAAAAGAATGCAATCTACAAAGTGTTGTAAAAAATAGCAAAACAAAATTTATATCTGTTATTTTTTCATATCTTTTTTTTTACTCCAAAACACCCTAAAAACCTCCATTGCTCCTAGTTCTACATGTCATGAAGTGGGGAGTTAGTGAGTGCAGGAGAAAGGTATAGATGCTTTGTGATTTTCTATGGGCACTGTCTGCACATTCCAGCAGCATATAGAATTTGCTCAAACTGGAGCTACATTGCCTCTAGCAATGTGCGTGCATAGCATAAAATCACAGAACAGCTTCAATTGGTTACAACTGATTTTCATGTTTGTAACTTGTTAAAACAGTCAGCTATTAAAAACAAACCAAAACAAGCCATAATTCCTTCCTTTCTTCTTTGTTGCTTGGTTTTTTTCCTGAAATCCATTCTGAAAACCCATTCTCCCTCTATATCCCCATGCATGATCTCCTAATGCCTTTCCTCAATTCCATGATATCTATGAATTTTCCGTGCTCTTCTTCAGCTTTTATGCCTTGCAGCTTTATTTCCGGTTTTCCATTCAGCCACCTCTGATCCTACATTCATTAGCTGGGAATTTAAGCTGTCCATAGACTTATTTTCAAATATGAAGATCAGTTTTTGCATGGGTTGTATGGTATCTATTCAGCTGTTTATGTCCCAATCTCTGTTTGTACTGTGTTGCATCAGGAATATTCCAGATTATTCAAAGGAACACTAGAACCTGTTGATCTTTACTAGTCTGTAGTTGATTACCACAGACTAGTGGTAATTTTACATTCCCATTGCATGGTATTACCTGAAGAAAAGATTTTACTTAGTAACAAGATGATGCTTGAAGCAGTCAGTCCTCACTGGAGAAAACCTTACAAATTTAGTTGTCCCAGTATGAAGTTATTTCAGGAGTCATCTCTGAACCATACATGGGATGATGTTAGTGCTTCTAAATTAATGCATGCTAATTTTTTGCATTTCAACCAGTGAATTTACCTTGCACATTTCTTTCTTAGTTCTGACACTGATACTATTTCCTTGTGTAGATCATGCCTATCCATCCATGAACATGTAGAAGCCACTGGATGAAAATTTTCAGGAACAAGAAAATTATACTTTTCTTTTTTATCTGACTGATGAGTACTTGAGAAGTGGAAATAATCCTTCCTCCCATGCTGGCATACTGCAGTATCCACAAATGGGAAGAGAAGGTATGCCCTAGCCAAATGTCAGCACGTACAGATTACATTTGCAGTTGATGTAGCTAAAATGTCATTAAAGCTGTTAGCAACATCACCCTGGGCTGAGAACAGATTCCCTTTGAGACTGTGAGGGACAGTTAATTCCCACTTGGCTTCAGCAAAAACTGGATTGCTTTCAGTAGGTCTGGTATATGTCCTTACAGTAAAACCACCGGGCACTTGCATCAGCACCAGCAAAAGGTTGCTGGTGCTTCAGTCATTCATAACAACTTCCTTCTTACCCAATATGTCCCATTTTCATCAGCCTTCACAATAAATAACAGGCAAACTTGGGAGACCTCAAGCTTCTTTCAGAGTTGAATATGGGGGAAAAATTTAACCTGAGCTCTTGTTGCAGCCCCAGAAAGTTTTGACAGTAAACTGAGCCTCAGGTCTAAGGGTGTAATATTATTTTTGCAGAAATCTCTGACAACCAAGATATTCAGTCTGATTGTGCTACTTAATCATGATGAACAATCATTCTCTTAGCTGAGAGATGTATCTTTCAATAGGCTGAAATTTTGTTATTGAACATTATGTTGGACTCCTGTTTTTGCCCTAGTTAAACCTGAAAATGGGTTAGCACCTCTAACAATTGGATTTTTACTTTAGCTTTATGCACAAGTGGGTTAGAAATCAGATAGAAAAAAGAATGACCACTTAATTTAGCATTCACAGGCCATCTCTCACTGTCCTAGACTGAAGATTAGGTCAGGTTTTCTCTACAGAGTTGTTTCAGTAGTCCAAACTTTCATGATTAAGCTAATTTTAAAATAGAGAGTATCACAATCAAAACAGTACTTAATAGTTCTTATGGAAATACATGGAAATAGAGACACTGAAGACAGTAGTATCTCTAAAGTATGTCAGACACTTTAAAACACCAATCAGAATCCTCAACTGAGGTCATGTTTTGTATTAGATCTGATGTTTCATTATAGTCTCTTTAAAAAGTGTTTTTTCATCTCTGTCATAGAAAGGTGAATTGCTTTACTTAAAAAAAAATACCTTCAGTGATGGAGACAATGAAATATAAGAATATCTATCAGAAAGCATGACAAAATAAAAAATTCAAACGTACAATAACCAACTCAGACTGACTGTATATTAAAATAAGATATAGAAAATGAGTGGCTATTTGACCAAATCTTTGAAAAGAGAAGCTCCTCTTACGGTATTATTTAATTATCATTAAATAATTTAATTATCATTATTATTTATTATTTAATTATCATAGGTTATTTCTTCTAACTTAGATCCATCTCAACTATATGCATTAAAGCAAAACTAATTAAATTACATCCATGATACATCACAAAAAGTCTGACATACCAGCACAATTGTCACTATAAAAATAGTACCATAGAGTCACCAAGAACAGTGACCAACACTGAAATATTTTATAATAAAATTAAGTTTCATTCATTTGTTAGCATTATCCTTGGTTACTCCAGAAACCCGGTGTGACCATGAAATCTATTCAAACTGCTAATAAGAATCAATCAAACCTGACTATTACCCAGATTTTCTGATCATATACTATCACATGACACATTCATTTTCAGTTTATAAATGTTGCTGAAACCTTAGGTTGTAGATTTTCTGAAGCGACTGGTCTTTTTATACAGTACCTATAATCTACTTGCTAAAATGCAATTTTCATCTCAGTTTGGGGTTCACTTATGCTGGTTATGGAGATAATTTTATTTAGGAGTCCATTTAAATCTACTTCACTTCTGCAGTTACTCAGACTGCTATTATAGTGGTGTGAACCCCTCACCTTTTAGAACATGTATTTTCATGCTTTAGTTCCTGACCCAAAGCTAGCTACAGTTCTGCAAATTGTTCTCATAAAGCTTCCTGATAATGTCGTGTTTTTGACTGCTCAGAATTTTTCTATCATCTTTCATGACTAAATTGTTCCTGATGCTTTTTAAATATACATTTATAAATATATATGTGCTTGTTTGTGAGTTTCCAAAAATCATTTCTATTTTGAACTCTGCAGATTTTGCAATTTTCTTCAGTAAAAATATCACTTATGAAAAGCATCTGAGCAATGCTGGCTCATAAAGAAAGAAAGCAAGCATGCAAGACTAGAACACTCATTTCCCCTGCTCATTTATACATTTAACATACACTCATAGTCAGAGATGACTGAACTTAGTGATATTTGCCTTCTCTTATGATCTTGCAACTGCTAGGAGAAACCTATAAACTGCTAACCTCAACCATTCAGGGAGAGCTGAATCTTTAAACTGGGATTTGGGAGAAAAATTAGAGGGAAAGGGAAGGAGATGCATAATCACTGGGTTTAGTTGTTTTATAATAAAGCCTGCAAAGCAAAAGTAAGTGTAACTGTTGTTCTGTAAATCGCATGCTGGGAGAAATCCTTTAATTTTTTTGAGGCAACCCCAAGGAACTCTGACCTCCTTTATCAAAGCACTATCATTTACACTTCCTTTTTTCTTTTTCTTTGCAGTGTGTCAATTAAATTCTGAGCCTTCCACAATCATAAAATTAAGTTCAGATAATTTCAAACCTGATATCCATGTGACTTTTATCACATATAATCTAAGACAACTTTTCACAATTTGCCGGTGATTGTGCTTTATGAAGTTGCCTACATTCAGTAGTCATCATTTGCCTAATGCTTTAACTGGAAGATCTTTAAAGCAAAAAAAGAAAAACAAAACCAAAATCTTTTTGTTCTGTGTTATGGCTAGGATTCCTAGACACCACTAAAAGAAAAATAGTAAAACAAAACTAATAAATAATTACTTCAAAATGCAGAAAGAAAATGCTGTCACTTTTCTTCAGCTTCCTAGAAATTGTTTCTGTGATGACTTTCTGTGTTAAGTTAAAGAATGATCTTGCATTCAGTATGCACAACCACCACAAAAGCCCTTTCACATTCTTAATTCAGGTCTTTTCAGAAAAGCCAAATGCAGATTGAAGAGATGGACAGAGAAGAACAGTCCAAAGTTCAGCAAAGGCAAATACAGGGTCCTGCACCTTGGGAGGAATAAGCCCAGTCACTGCAGAGGCTGGTGGTCAACCTGCTGGAAAGCACCTCTGTGGAGAAGGATCTGGGAGCCCTGGTGAACATCAAGTTGTTCATGAGCCAGCAGTGTGTCCTTGTGGCCAAGAAGGCCAATGGTACGCTGGAGTACCCTTAGGAAGAGCATTGCCAACAGCTCGAGGGAGGTGATCCTGCTCCTCCACTCAGCCCTTGTAAGGCCACACCTGGAGTGCTGTGTCCAGTTCTGGACCCCTCAGTACAAGAGAGACCTGGAGCTCCTGGAGCAGGTCCAGTGGAGGGCAACAAAGATGATGAGGAGACTGAGGCATCTCTCTCATAAAGAAAGGCTGAGGGAACTGAGCCTGATCATCCTCAAAAAGAGATGACTGAGAGGGGACTTCATCAATGTCTGTAGGTATCTGAAGGACAGTGCCAAGAAAGTGGATCCAGACTCTTCTTGGAAGTGCCAAGCAATGGGGCAAGAGGCAATAGGAAGAAGGTGATGCACAGGAAGTTTCACCTGACTAGGAGGAAGAACTTCTGTACTGTACAGTGACTGGGCACTGGAACAGGTTTCCCAGAGAGACTGTGGAATCTCCCTCACTGGAAATATTCAAGAACCATCTGGATACAATCCGGTGCCATGTGCACAGTTGGGTTCCTGCTTGCACTGGGAGCTTGGACCAGGAGACTTACTGTGGTCCCTTCCAACATTTCCCATTCTGTGTTTCTCTTATTGAGCTCTCTAGAAAGTTGTTTGGGATTTTTTTTCCTATCAATTGAGCTAAATTTGTAGTTCTTTCTTTCTTTGTCCCACTTTCCCAGTTTAGGCAACAGCTACATTCAGCACCTCAGTGTCATCAGGGCAGTGCAAATGTAGACTCAACTTCTCACTCTTAGCCTTTGATTTAAACCTCTGACAAATGCACAAACCTTTTTTGACATTTCATTTGAACAACTGCTAGTCTTGAATCAGTTGTTCAAAAGTTGACTTCTGTGGACAGATCTATGCTGCTGTGATAATATTAAACTTAGCTATTTGAAAGTATTCTGAATGTACGTCTATTTTGCAAACAAAACCCATTTGCATTTACTACAACTGCTTATATTTTGTTGTTTTTTACATTTTTAAACTGCAAGTATTTTATATTCTAGACAGTCACACAGGTATCTCAGAAGTCCAGTGACTCCATGATGTCCCTCCTGGGGAAACCCACTGTTTTTTGGTGACAAAGCAATAGTCGTAATCCAGTTAATACATAGGGTTTTTTTGATAACACCAGGAACTTTTTTAAGTCTGAATTTTACATTTTAACCAAACTTCTTCATAATGTGTAAGCAAAATTCTTCATAATGTTTTTTAAAATTGTACATGCTTACCTGCTTACATAAATAAGACATTTCAATTAATGCATGAAAAAAATCAGATTATTGTACATGCATATTTTGCCACAGAAATTTTTAAAGGAAAGTTCTGCAAGAGTGCAGTGTGAGTAAGACAGCATAAACGGTCTTGTAAGATATGTATTGAGAGTTTGGGGCACTTCCAAATAGGTTGATCTTGGGTATAGATTACCAATACAATCAAAAGGAGCATTCTGAAAGAAAGTGTATACCCCTAAAAGCCCTGTGCTCTAAGTAATCCAGGCCCTGGACAAGATGGAACCAGAGAAATCCAGTCCTAACAGTGATGTGAGGGACTCTTCTGTTTTGTAGTGTTAAGTCAATGAAGTTCAGCCTGGTTTTTTGGGTCCCAGCTAATAATGTTAGTCTTGGAAATTAATTTGTAAAGCTAATAAACTATTCCCATGAATGGAAGTACAAGTTCTTCAAATCTGATTTCTCAATTCAGCCTTCCTGTGAGAAGAAATGGAAATTATTGCAGTTATTTACATGTACTAAAAATAATAATTTAATAGACCAGTCATAAAAGTAAAACCCTCTTTTGAAAGATACAGTATAAGTGAAAATATAAAAGTAGATTTTTACATAAAGGAATAGGAAAATAGGAAGGTTTCTGTCTTTCTGCATTTACACAGATCAAAGAGTATATACTTTTCTCAATAAGAATACAAAAACTAGTTTGTTCTCACTTTAATATCAGTCCTGATTTAAGAGTACTCTCATTTCTGGTGAAGTCAGTCATTTAGCAGTGTGTGGCCCCTGAAATCAGAACAATGCTTTCAAGAGTGTAAGGACACTTAATGGTACCACTGCACTATTAGTCAGAAATGTATTTTAAAGTGAACATGTAATTTTCAAAGTCAGTGTATATAAATTCAAACAATTGCTTCATTTTCAGCTTCAAGTTACACAAATAGTGCAAGTTTCCTCACAAGTGCAGAAATTTCCTATGTACCTGACCGATGTGTTCACGCAACAACAAGCTCCATGTCTCTTGTGTGTGTGTTGATTAACTACACTTATCTCCACAAGTCAGAATATAACTGCTCTGTGTAATCTCTTTGCAGGTGAAGGGATTAATTTTCATATTATTTACAAGTCATGCAAAGCTACATTTCTTTGGTTTTATATACATTGGGTAAGCCACACTTGATATGCAAAGATGGGTTTATATAAAACTGTTTTCAGGAAGAGAGAGTATATTTGGAGCAGAAATACTATAGATCCAAATTTAAATGGAAAAATAGATTAATAGGTAGATTTTAATCCAAAGAATATTATAAAAATTGGTAAATGGGATTTAGTTTTCTTGGTTTACCTGCTATACTTGGATATCCTTTTTTCAATCAGTTCAAAGTTGTTCTATTTTTGCATACTACACAGACACATTTGAGAACAACTTCATCCACAGACTAGCCAGAAATGTTATGTCCATTAAAAAAGAAAAAAAAAAAAAAAAAAAAAAAGAAAAAAAAAGAAAAGAGGAAGGTAGGGCTGGATACTCCTAATAGAAGCACCAGACAGGCATTACACAAAGTACTTTATCCCAAAACATGTCCATAAACTTGTTCAGTATATGCATTATATGTTTTCTGTGTCTCCCTCTGCGTCTTGATTTCCTCTCATTAGAGGTCTGGCAAGGATGAAAAGAATACTGAAATTCAGAACAAATGACAGCATCACCATTATATAAGAATTATGTTTTGTGCATCTGTCCACATCATGATGAACAGCCATAATTTTTGACTTACAGCCTAGGATTTTAAAGATGTATTACACTGATACTTTTGCTTTTATTTTTCATTCCATAAAACTACTTGTGCAAATGAGTTTGAGTAATGTATTTGGAGAAATACAAAGCATTTCTCACACTATTAGGGATAATTGTTCAGTTCTCCCAGAATAATTCAGATTATTTCAGTTTATGTTAAAAAAAAATATTAATTTCCAATGAATCAAAACAACGTGTTTGCTTTTAAGAGAAGAAGGAATAATGGTAGACACACCCAAATGAAAATGAGATTTTAAGTAATTTAATAAGGTGTATGTTCTGATACGAAAATCACAGTACAATCATACTTATTCTGTACGTCTTAGTATTTTCTTGGATAATTAAACTCTTTAGTTTTTTTTTTCATTTTATATTTGTGTTACTTGTCCATATAATCGAAGTTAAAGTGAGATAATCTCAGCATACTTATCCTGTTAATTTCTTCAGATTTCCAGATGACATAATATTTTACAACTTTTTTTTAGTCTCAGGAAAGACTTGAATCAGGTTAACTTTTTCATATTTCTCTAGCTTCATGTAATCTGCCTGCCCTTCTGTCTGTCCTTTATCCTCTTGTTCTACCTTTAGAATAATGAAACTAGTGGGACTGCTCACACCACAACTCAGAAGAGACAGTTCTAAGGTCTTAAGCGTTCTGCCCATTTTATGTCAGTCAGCAGTTATAACCTAAATTTTGTGTTAGATGGTAATTCCTGTACTTTATGATTGCAAAATTCAGACTTATTTCTTCTTTCATTTAGTTAATAATAATAATATTCAATAATATTAATTTCCAAAAAAATTTACCCTAATAATTATTTATCTCTTTATTATATAGCCTGTAAATAGAATAAAGACAAGAAAAAATATATTTCCAATGTGTGTTTAATTTATAGGTATATGTATAATTTCATATATATGTGTAATTTTATATATGAACATAGAAATAGATCTATATCTATATTAATAGGCTTTATAACAGGATTAATCAGAAAAGATTGACACAAGAAAAGTGAGGGACAGCATCACCCCCAGAAAGAGACAAATGTCAAAACTTTTAGAAAACAGAAGCAAAGGTCTTCTGCTCATGGAGGAAGGCTAGGGACATAGAGAATTGAATTTCAGTTTGTAGTGGGACAATGGTGCACAGACTATGAGAAAAAGAAAATGCTAAGATAAGAGGAAGGGACATTCAGCAACAATTCAGAAGGGAAGGAAGCCCATCAGAAAGGAGGATGATTCAGCAGCTTACCACAGCCAGATTTAAAGGAGATCATGGCTATTAGGGGCTTCAATTTGCAACAAGAGGAGAAAGTATGATTGGGAGATGATTAGAAAAAAGTTAAAGAATCATGGAGGGGAAAAGATGTTGGAATGAACATGGCTGAGTGCAGTGCAAAAGGACACCCTTAAGAAGTTATTCTATGAATAAGATCTTTTATGTCAGTCTTCCCAACAAAATGTACTGTCTTGCTGAGATTAGAACACATTTACAGACACATGTTGATTACCTTTTGCCATGTTCACTAAATGTGTTTAAAGGGTGTCAGTAGTAAATGAGTAATCACAATACAATAAGATTAATTTAATGGGGCTAGAATAACAACAAAAGAAGCAAACAGTTTTCATTGTTCTCTCAAGTTACGTATTAGAGAAATTACAGCTAAACCCTCATTCAACAGAAGGTGTTAAAGGCCTTCTTTGAACTTGGTGGAACAGGTATATGCTGACACTAATGAACTGTATTCTTTTTCATTTAATTTTATTTCACCACTCTTTCTTTATCCCCTCAAAACCAAGCCAATCTTTCTCCATCTTTAAAACCTTTATTAAACAATGAAAGAGTATCTTCTCCTTTTTCTGCCTGATGATTTGAAGGAATGTCATAAAAAACATCCCAGAGCATCAGAATGACTGAGGTTATTATCTGATGGGTTTAAAATACCTACTGTGTGTTCCTGTATCCCTCTTGTGTAGAATAAATATAAATGAGAAACATAATCACGTATTACATACATTTTCTTTCCTTTCACTTTAACTTGCGTGACAGTGATACTGCATGTTAAAAAAGCCAGACTGTTGTTTCTGTCATACTTTGAAAATTCTATTAGCTCTTAAGTAATCTGTAAATTTCTATATTCAAATAAATGCATTAGAAATATGTATGCAAATGTGTTTTGAAATTTTGTATGCATATATTTATTCTCCGGTAGCCAGTCAAAAATACAGTTTAGGCAGAAAAAGAAATCTTATGACTTACTTGCGGGTTCTCATGCCCAGTGATAACTTTAACACAAATCAGGAAGAATTCTGGTGAAAAACGTATTGCGTTTAGCTGGTAGGTGTGAAGTTTGGTTAGTGTTGGTTTTTTGTACCTGGAAGCAGCTTTTACTGAATGAGGGAGGTTGGAACTTTGAAACTTAAGCTGGAAATTAATTTAAAGGAAATCTACCAAATGAGCCCACTAGAGACACCCACCATGGATATCAATCTCACTGCTTCGAGTGAAGAAGTCACTCGAATGCTGATGAGCAGCAGGTAATGTGGCCCTGCTTTGATAGAAGGGCTGGACTGTATTTCCACCGACAATTCTTTCAACCTAAATTATTCAATAATTTGGTGATTTTAAAAATTAAAAAAAAAAAAAAAAAAAGGGGAAGAGCTTAAGTAGGCTTTAGGTCAGTCTCATATGTCAGATATTAAGATATTAGAAATCCTATAGTAGTAATCTGAACTACTCATCTACAGCCTTCCTATGCAAGAACTTTCACTGATTTTGGAAGAGTTTAGATGATTAATCTGGAAAGCAAAATTGTAATTTACGGCTAAAGTGAAAGGAGTTGAATTCTACTTCCCCTAAAAACATTTTTGTCAGTGCTTTCACCAGCTTGGGTGTATTACTGAACTTTTACTACTCTCAGAGTCTTGATTTCAGAGCTTTCCCAAACTGGGTCAGCACAAAACTAGTCTCTTTTTTGATTGATTAATGTTTATACCATTTTTATTACAAAATGTCTATATGGTTTCATATCTCAAATTCAAAAATATCATTATTAGTTCTGCTATCAGCTGATCCTCCTACTGATGCTGAGGTACATATGACATTCTCTTCCAGCCAGTTGATTGATTCTGTCACTGACAGTGCAAAAAGCAACCACATACAAATGATCAGTTCAGGTATTTTGTTTATTCAGGTCATATTTGTGCCCATACTATAACCTAATAATAACATCTGAAAATCAAAGCAATGGGACTAAAATATATCCTTCTCTTGTATGGTGGTTGTTGTGTTGTTTTGTTTCTTTTTGTTTTTCCTTCCAAAAACCAATCTTTATGATTTTCTGTAAACACAAACTTTACAATCATGGCAATTTTTTTCCCACACATTAAATATATTCTAAAACTCTGAATAAATATTTTGGTTTTAGCAATAAGAATCTAAGCTCTTGTTTTTTATGGTTTTATTTTTAGTAAGTCTTTAAAAGAAAATGTGTTGTCCAGTAAAAAAAAATTTCATGCACACCTTCATGAAGAAAATGAAAACTTTGATCACTTCCAGTGAGATGAAAGAGAGGAATAAACATGGTTGAGGCAATTTCTGGCCTCTGATCATCCTTGAAAATGTCAGGGGGATGGTGTTGTTTTCTTTATGTGTATGGATACAGAACTGATGTAGACCACAGGATAACGTTACAGTATTATCCATTCAACTATATTTTGTGCATTATCTGAAAAATTTAATTATTTCAGATTGCTTTGTCCCCTTAGTACTTCATTCATCTGACCACTGTGATAGGTTTTCTACATTTTTGCTGATAAACATGAAGTGGTTCTTGGAATAAATCTAAGAGTTTTTGGCTGGTATTATTTAACACTATCTAGGATGGATTCCAATATTCACTGTGTTTTTCTGTTTTTCCCGGTATTCAAGTATTTCAGCATGTGTTTGTTTGACATGAACACCATGACCATGATGCTATCGTTCATAAGCATTTTTTGATCCCTGCAAAATGGAGCAATATGCCTTTCTATCTCTATGCATGGAGAAAAGGATTGAGTAAAGTAGTGATACTCATTTCCTGATTTCCAGATGACTAAGTTTTCCAGTGTCACTGATACTCATGCACTTACAGTTTCACTCAAATAAATCCCAGCCTTTTCTCAAAGGACTTCTCCATTTCACCCAGTGTGCACTCCTGGCAGCAGTGAATTGGTGATCAGTTTGCAGTAAGTCCTTCGCCTCATTCCCAGGAAAAAAGAATTGTTTGCCAGAACACATACTTGTCTTCCTGGCTTCCAAATCCATGGGAGATACAAATCTGTATAGAGAAGAGAATTATTTAATTTCTTTGATTTGCCTCACAATTTTCTGCCAAAATAATAGCTGAGGTTTTCTTACTCTCCACAACTTTATGTGCATTGAAGCCATTACAGACAGGCATCCTAGTACCTCCTTGGGACAAGAGGTTAACTTTAACCTACTTTCTTGATATAAGCCTAAATTTTTATAACATAATCCATAAATCAAAATCAGCATTGTTTCATAATATGTGAGCCATACCATATATTTATAGTGTCTTTATTTATATGAATCTATCTATATATACATTCCGATATTATCTAAGATAGATTTTAATATCTAGATTGTGGCATCTTGGAGACACTATAGCTAAAGGTTCATGTTTTTTCCAGTATCACACTTCAATTTGAATGTTCTCGCAGATTTCTAAGACAGAAATTAAAAATTGAGACAGAAACAGAAACAACAAACTGTAAATTTACCATCTTAATTTTTGGTGCCTTTTTTTGAGTAAAACAATACCCAATTATCACCTATAAAGTATTAGTGCAAAAAAATCACATAGCTATTCCAAAGGATTTGCGAAGTTAAGCTGTTGCAAGGCTAGTACCACTGATTACACAAAATCTACTAGTTATAGAAAATACAACTTTCTGCTAAGCTTTCTGGATGCCTCCGAGACTTCTTCTTGTTGAAATAACAGAGCAGAATTGCAGGGTTTCTATATTCTCCCATGGCAATATATATAAAAACATATTACTTGGAATTTCCTGTATATCTCATGTGGGATATTGCCCAAAACTTCACAAAAACTGTTTTGATTTTTATTCTAGATGTATCTTGCCATTTTTGGAGAACTTTTTTAGTTATAAATATTTAGTACAGAAGGTCCCAAGAGTTCACAGCCTAATAACACATCCATTCTTTGATTAGAATGGCCATTTTCTGGCAAAAAGGAATACCACTAAGAAAAAAGAATATCTGAAGAATTTACTCTATTGAGCCTGTCATGGTGGCCAATTGCCAAGCACTTAATATGCCAATATTTTAAGGATACAAGTTAAGGTAACGTATTTTTCAGTCCAACAGGTACTATGACAGAGTGTTTACAAGATTCTTCCTAACAGGTCATTAAGGATGCTACAAAAACCTCTGGTGACAAAGCCAGTCAGTGTAGCCAGAGAGGTTATAAACACTAGTGTTTTTCCAGGGTGACAAGAACCTGAAAAAGAGAAAGGCTATGAGATGAAAAAATACTAAGTACAGAGACTGAAATGACAGTTATAAACATTGTGAATTATATTCTGAGAAAGGCCACAGTGTGTGCCAGCAAAGTGAATTGCTGGCTATCAAAGGCTTGGAGAGGGAGGAGGGAGGAAAAGGAAGAAAAAAGAGGTATATACTTATAAACTGCTTAATGGGAACTTTTCTCATACTTTGCTGAACTGGCAGAAATATTTTGGGTTCCTAATGGCAGCTCTTTTCATAGCTCAACAGGCACCAGGTTTCCCGTCATATATGCATTTTTCTACCCTTCATTGTGCTGTCTGGAAGTGACAAGAAAAAAAAGAAGCTTTTTTTGACACATCTTTCCCCCCCAAAAAGCAGTCAATGAACATTTGATCTCAAATGGGTCATTTGTTGATAGTCAGAAGCTATGGAAAAATAAATTTGCTTTATATTTGCCACTGGTTATGGGTGGAATTAGAGGTAAAATGGATATAAGAAGGGAGAGATGAGTAACTTGCATCATCTCTGTTATTTTATTACAATACTGGGGAAAAAAAGGAAAATTAGTTGTTTGGAACAATGATAAAGAAAAGAGAGCTAACAATAATTGATCCACTGCTACTCTCATAGTGATTTTGTATAAGACAAGAAAGTAGATGTTACATAGAATAAAAGTAATAATAATAATAAATAAAATTTCTTGTCAATTAATGAAATTGTTGATGTGAGTTCTTCCCTCAAATATTTATGTGTGTGGTATTTTCTTCAAGTGACAAATTTAGGAGGTCAACTTTATTTTTACAACAACTTTTATAAGATTTCCATGTGAAAATGAAACACAGAATCAAATAATGGGTCTGGTTGGAAGGGCTACTCACTACTGAGCCACCTGGTCCAGCCTCCCTGTTCAATCACAGTCACCCTAGAGCACATGGCACAGGTTTGTGTCAGACAGTTCTTGAATCATGGCAATTTTTCAAGTGAGGGAGACTCCACAACCAGTGGAGGAGACTGGTTGTCTCCTCCAGTGAGGAGAGAGTGAGGGAGACTCCACAACCTCTCCAGGAAACCTGTTCCAGTGCTCAGTCACCTGCACAGTAAAGAAATTCTTCCTCATGTTGAGGTGGAACTTCCTGTGCATCATTTTTGGCTCATTGCCACTTGTCCTATGGCTTAGCACCACCAAGAGGAGCCTGGGTCCATCCTCTTGGCACCCTCCCTTTGGAGACTTACAGACATTGGTGTGGTCCTCTTTCAGTCATATCTTCTTGAGCATGAACAAGCCCAGCTTCCTCAGCCTTTCCTCAGAAGAGTTATTCTCCAGGCCCTTAATCCAATTTGTAAAGCTCTGCTGGACCTGGTCCAGGAGCTCCAGGTCTCTCTTTTGCTGAGGGGCCCAGAACTGGGCACAGCTCTCCAGATATGGCCTCACCAGGTCTGAGTAGAGGGGCAGGATCACCTCTCTTGATGTGCTGGCAGTCCTCAAACAAAAACCTTTTTCTCTTTAAATCAGAAGTCTGAGTATCTAAGACACAAAATATAACTAATTTGCTATTTAAGAATGATTATAATTTATTAAATTTAGTAACTTACAAACACAGCATATACTGTGGAATAAGTCATTATTTTCCTTCCACAGAAAAGGACAAGGTTGGACAAAAAAATTTAATAGTGTCTGATTCATGAGACTTAAAGAAGTGAAGATGATTAGTTGCAAGTTTTTTAACTAAACCACAGACTTCTCATTAACAAAATCTTGAACAAAATGTTCAGTAGTATGACATGGTCAAAAAAGCAACCTCATTGGTGGACTGTATTAAGTAACATGCAATTCGAGGTTTGCTTTTTTGTTTCAATCCAATCTTCATTTAATCCTCAGGAAAATTAAAAATAATAATAATAAAAAGCCAAAATAAAACAAAACAAAACAAACAAAAAATCAACCAAACCAAAACAACAACAAAACAAACAAACAAAAAACCCCCACCCAAGAACCACCAAACTCTTGATCTTATCGAGTGGTATATAAGATTTTAAGACTTTATGAAAAAGTTACTTTAAGAATATGGGTGGAATAAATTTGTTTCTGATAGAGAACAGGGAGAATGAAGGTGTTGGCAGAGGTGTGAGGAAGGAGAAACTATGAGTGTTAAAACTATCAGGGAGAGTTAAAATCTTATTTGCAGTCACAACTGAATATTATATAAATCAGTAATCTAATTTGACAAACATATGAATTGCTTAACTAAAAATGGTGTAGATACAAAATATTTAATAAAACTTAAGTCTAAAATCTGATAATAGACTGTCTAAACCATGTCAGAGTTCAAATATGGCAAAAGACTGACCAGAACAAATACAATGATACCCACTCCTTAAAAAAACACAAGAATACTAAAGCAAAAACCTACCATGATTCTGAAAGCACTCTATACCGAGAAACAGAACATCTGGCCTTCGGGGAGCATAAATCCAATTAACAGTAATGGAGCATGCAAATTCCTGCCAGCTGAGAATCTGACCCCAGCTTTGGTCAATGAATTAGATTTTTTCCCCTCATTTTTATGATTATATTTATGTCTGTATTTTAAAGAGAAAATAAATAATATTTCTTCCATTAAAAAGTACTTTGTGGTTTGGCTGACTTCTCTGACAGTGACACATTGAGGACATTAATCCAGGTTTTGTGGGTTTTTTTCTTCCAGAGGTCCCCGTCATAAGCAACAGCAGGTTTCCTGGTAAATGTCCTAATGGTGAGCACTGCAAGTCCACTTATAATGGCTCAAAATAAATTAATGAATTATCACTCAATACAGCCAGGAAATGCAGTACTATCCTACAAGTGGCATGGCTGACATATCTCTCTGCATTATAATGAGTTACTGACACCACATAAAAATAATTGAATTATATACATTATTATAAAAATATCAAAGCATCCACAGGTGCAGTTGAAATAAGCAATTTATTAGGCCACAGATCCTTCAAAGTGAGCAGCAATTCAAGAACGAAATAATTAACCATTAAACTGTGAGTCATAAGGTGTCAGAGGGCCTGCATGCCTTTCTTTAATTTTACAGTATAGTGTGTATAGTCCCCATTAGAGTTAATGACAGAACACCCATTATCATAAACACTTGACAGTATTTCATGCACTGTTTTTATAAATCCATCACATATCAGATATCATCTATTAGCTATCAACTCTGTGTGATGTGGAAAACAACTCATGTGGAAACTTTTCTATGACATTTTTAATAATTAGTAGTATGTCTTCTGTCTGACCAGTAATCTGAACATTGCATCTCAAAATGTAATCATCAGGCCTTCTCTGCCTCTGTTAGGGCCTAATTAATTGTCTGATGGATGCAAATATTTTAAAAGCACTGATGATCTTTACAGCAACTACTCTGAGTCTGCATCAGTTAACAAAAGTAGGAAAGCCATAACAATATCAGGAGTAGAAAGAGAAAAGAAAATTACTCTGGAAAGAACAATAAAATGAAAAAAATAGATTTTCTGACAAATATTTATTGCAATTACTTTTTAATGAGTTCCCAGATATAGCAGAATAGCACAATTCCATATAAAAGCCATTTAAAAAGCATGGTATTATTAGTGTTTGCATAACTTTTGGGGGCTTGCTGTATGTGTGAATGGTACTTCATCTCACCAGGGTCCTAGACTGTAGTTTATTTGCACTTATTTACTGTTGTTGGGATGCCTTGACTACCTCTGATTTCTTTTCCCTTTAAGAAGTGGCATGAGATCAGAACAAAGACAGAATCATGTAATCTTTCATGCGTTCTTTTTGGGTAGAATAATAACATTAATCAGCTTCACAAATCGCTGGAAAATATATTTTTATATATTTATATTATGTATATATTAATTTATACACACACACTACATATATATATAAATAATAAGAATATTATAATAATTCACACAAGGCTATAGGGAGTACATATCAGAGAACAAAAAGTAGTTGTGCCTCATGCTCTGTAATGCCCAAAACATGTGCAGCAGTTTGAAACTGCAATTCACTGCTGGTTTTTTTTTCATTCATTGATTCTGAATATCTCTTCATATCAAATATAATACCACTGATATGATTTATAGTATCTCTTGGTCATGGCAGAAAATAAAATAATTTTATAAATAAAGAGGCTATCATGAGTTTTGTTATATGGCTTTCATTTATTGTTATTAAGCTATTTTTCATATTGTAAATACTGTCAGATGAATTAATTTATTGGGTTATGTAATTTATTTTTCCAAATGCTTTTCTTTAAAATAACTTTTCAAAAATATTCCCTGGGATTTAAAAAAACTAAATTATTTTCAATAGCCCATGTGGCAGAGAGTCACATTCTCATTAGTGGTGGTCCAAAACTCTACGGGAAAAATCTGCAAGTGATCCATGAAATAATATCTTTTTACAGTTTTAAATATAATGAGAAAAAAATTATGACTTATGAAAACTTGTAAGCATTAATACTGATCTTTTGGTTCAAAATGTTCAAGGATTAATAGTGGTTGGTAAAAGGTTAACCAGTTGGTCCATGGAATATCAAAACATAATTCTAATATCCTATTTCATATTTCATTTTACTTGTTTCTTTCCCTTAAGTTAGAGATTCACATAAAAATAGAAATTAGGAGCACAAAATGTAACTAGATTAGATGGTCCAGTCTAATTTTCTGAATGTTTAATGTTTGAGTTTTTTCTGGTTACACTCATTATGCATTTAGTTATGCAATCTAGTTGAATTGGGACACAATAGATTCCCTGTGTGTACATAATGGCAGGACAGATGTCTCAGTATGTAGACAATTCTTTATTCCCACAGTAGTTTATATAATTGTGATTTTGAAAGAGCAGCTGGGAGGAAAGCATGATACAAGTGTCATAGCATGAGAACATTATTTGGTAAAGTGCAACAGTAAGTTGAGTAACTATTTCAAAAGGGTACTGTAAGTTTTCTGAGTATGTTATTTCTAGAGCTGTGTGCACCTGGCAATTTAGAGTGATGAAGAGTTCAATACATCTTTATCCCAGGTGATATTTATCTATCTATCTAGTGTGTGACTAGATCCCAGTGGAGAATATATAATAATTAGACCTACACTCTCCTTGATTCGCTTGTAGGTTAAAGGGCACAGTCTGAAACTCTGTTCTGTTAAAAACATATTAAATATGATATTGGTGGTCTAAAGCTATATACTTCCCTAGAGACTCCCACTTTTAATAACCTCCAGTATAATAGATAAGGCAGAGGGCAGTAATCATTACTGAAATGGATTTTCTGGCAGAGTTAGGCATCACCTCCAGGAATCAATAATCATTTTAAGCTAACGTGGTGATTAAATGACCTTCCTTTTATTTTCCTTCATGTTGAGTTGGTTTTTATCTTGATTTAGAGCCACACAGCCAGAACAATGATAAACAGAGGACTGGTGACATTACAGAATCACAGCAAGGCCTATCCCTTATACAGGTAAAAGCATTTTAATGTAATGAATGCATTTGATGCCCAATCTCTGACTTCTGAAGAATTACAGTAAAAATTCTAGATGCAGAATATATTAATGGATTATACCCCAGGATAGTTCTTGTTTTTAAAATATTTTCATCATTAGCTTGGCTGCAGCAGGTGCTATGCTTTTATGTTTAATAATTTATTGTTGTGAAGCTTTCTTGAAAATATCTGTGTTGAATGGTGTTCATTAATCCTTTCTTCTTCCATGTCCTCCTGCTCTCTCTGAAGGAGTATTAGATGACTACATTCCTTTTTTTTTTCTCCCAAAGGAGGGAGATTGAGAAGCAGCTAACTTCAGCATGCTATGGTTTTGATGCACTACATCTAACCAGATAAGATGGTTGCAAAGTTGACTTTAAATTCCTGTGAGGTTTAGATTCAGTTCTTGAAATCTTTGTTTTAGTTTGATTTTTTTTCATACCCTGGTTTTCTGTGGTTTGCGCAATGTTTTGTTTAGGTTTTGGTTGTATCTGTGATTTAGTTTTTGGGTTTTGCTTTAATTTGTTTGTTTCGGATACAGGATTGTCGCTGTTTCTTTCGGGGGGGGGCTATTGCCGGCTGGCAGGAATCCCCCAGACCACAGAAACAGTTTGTGTGGGTCCATCAGCTCAGCTGGCTGTGCGTGGGGTCAGGCTTGGAAGAAGGAAGCGTGCTCTCTCTTGGGTTAATAAGGCTGTTTATTCAGTGCAGCCATGTGGAAGGGGCTTTGCCAGAGCCCCTTCTCATCATGGGGGAAGCATGGTGAGAGAACGAGAATGTGGGCCTGTGTCTCCTTTTTCCAGGTCTGGGCCTGGGCGGGGAAACGCTTTGGTCCAACGGGGAAGGGAAGGTGGTGGGGTTACCTCAGGAGGAATCCACAGGGGTCATCAGGGGTAGGGGGGTGAAAGGGACATACCAAGTACAGACAAATAACAAATACAAATACAAATTAAGAACCTGAAACTAGGTCACTACACAGGGTGGGAAGGGGGTTTAAATCCAGATTAGAAGACTGCATGATGAGTGTTCACAAAATAATGCACAGAACAGGAAAGCCTGGAAGGACACTCACAGAAAACTTCACAAAAATGACTGCGTTGTCTGTACCAGTTTTAAAAACTGGGGAGGAGCACATGATAAGAGCATATATTACAGTGCATAATCTGTAGGGACACTTGTGCTTGCAGAGCACATTGCACTCTTCATTAAAACAACTCTTTGAGACTGATTTTTGAGCACCTTTTAAATCTTCATTCAGGTTTGGTTGTTTTTTTTCACAAAGGTTTATCTGTAGAGTTAGGAAAGCACCTCTGAAACTGAGTTTAGTTTTTACAAAGAAGCAAAAGTAACCATTTAAACCCATTAGCCCGTGTGGGTTTCATGTCTATCTTTTTTTAGAATAAAATGCGTGTGTATTTCAAACATATTTTCTGGGATCCTGTAGGTCTGATCCAGCAGCAAAGAGCAGAGCATTGTGCCCTTAGCAGGGAGGAGCTGATCGCAATGAGGCAGCTGCAGCAAACAGAGCACATGGGTGAGTCCCATTGCTCCCTCATTCACATGTTCTCCAAACTCCCATTTACCCTTACAAATTCTTGCAGTACCTTTCAGTCCCTGACTTCACTGCTTTTCTCTGTCTCCTCAGATTTCATGAGAGCTCCTTAAACTACAGATAATGCTCTGAGGCAGAGGATTAAGACAAGACAGACGTTTTTTGTCGCCCAAAGGTAGGAATTTGCAGCTTAGAAGTTTAGACAAGCTTCCTGTGGGGCAGGCTGATTAATCCAGATGAGAAACTAACTGTTACAGTGTTGGAGGGCTTTGAATCTGATGGACAATAAATGGCTGTGAAGGCAGCAGCATAATGATTTCTTCCTTCATTTTTTCTTTCACAGAAAAGACGTCGAAAGGACCAAGTGCAACTAGTTCTATTACATTCATGAACCAGGAATCCTAGGATTATACTTGCTGCAGATAATTTGAAATCCATTCCCTTCTTTACATAATTTTGGATTTTATTTTAAAATTAGTTCATATCAATACTGTACTCTAATGAAAATACTCATTAAAGTAATTATTTAATTGATAAGAACAAATTAAATAATAATTACATGTTGCCTGATTTCCAACATCTCAGCTAACCATTGAAGTTCTCCCATAATCAATAAAGAAAAACAACTACCACATTAGGATGGGAAGAAGTCATCCACTGACCATAGAGCCAGTCCAGTTTTAAGTGTAAAGCAGAGAGTAAAGTTTTATGGAAACAAAGTCAGATGAGAAGAATCTTCACATGTAAATCTCCATATACTCCATTCAGGATCTTTTTTTTTGCATGTCAAGAACATAAATCCTAATAGCTTCCTTTCAAATCCCATACTCAAAATCTTAACATACCCCAAATGTTTTTATAGACCTGGAAATCATTATTAGGTCAGGATGTTTAAATGGAAAGTTATGAGAGTCATACATCTAAAATAGATCCTAAAAGTACAGTGTCCCAGTCTAAAAGATTTCAACAGGTAAGGGTTCTTATGCTTTCAAAGAAACAAGTCTGTCCAATAAATTATACAGATATCTTAAATCACTAACTACACTTAGTTTTCTTGTAATGAGATAAAGAAAGGAATGATGCAGGTATTTAATTTGATCCCACTCACATCTTTTGTACAAAATTATGAAAATAAACCAGTGGTCATTACTCCATTAAATCCATGGGTCACTATAATATCTGACAAATGCTATTTTCCATTATTTAGATTTTACAGTTTCAAGACCCTTGTGTCACTGTGTCATCCATGCAGGAATTCATGCGGCTTCTTAAAATACACAAGCTGAAGGAAATTATCTTTATTTATCAACATCCACTATTCCCTCAACCAAGTTCAGACGGGTCACTTCTGATCTCCATTATTATTGCCAGCTTCTCAGCTCTGCCCCCTGCTTCGCAGCACAGTCTAGGTTAAGGACTGCTTGTCTAGCTCAAGTGCACTGCTTGACTGTGCAATCCTTTTTTGGAAAAAAAAAGAAAGAAAGTGATTAATTTTGAAAAACAAATATTTTATCTGAAATGGAGCATGAGTTCATGCCTGGTGGAAACACCATCTAATTAGTAAAATAATTGCAAGTATTTTGATGCCAGTAAGTCACAAATAATGTAACTGATTCTCAAATTATTTTCTTCATTATTTATTCCTTATTTGTCTCATTATTTTTAATTTCTGAAATTATTAATTTGTATGTGCTTTCTATAGTAATATTATAGTGCAAAAACTTAAAGGAATTAATGGAAAATGTGAAAATCATATTAAATTATTAATTATTAAATTGTTATACTAAAATAATCTATTGTTTCATTTCTGCTTATACTATGACACTGGAACCTGAGTGGTATCAACAAGATAGCTTTACATGCCTATGGAACATAAAGGAGGCTATATTTATGGAGATGCGGTCACATTTTTAACCTTTCTTTTCCCCAATAAGAAGCAGAATTTGTGCTTCTTGCAGTAAGTATGCAAATCAAGTTGCGTCTATGACAAGTGTATAAGTGACATGCATGTTCTGTGTTGTTTAAAATATTAACAACAAATAGTAAGGCAGTTCTAAAACTTAAAATTGCAACATGTTACATGAAAAGATAAAGTAGTCTGCAGAGCCACCAAAGTTTACATTCACAGTCAAAAAATGGATATAGCCTCAATCTACATAGGAGGACTTGGAGAAAAAAAGAACATTCGATAATATAACTAGTGTTTTTGCACCCAACATTTGAACCTAACTAATGTTCTTAAGAAAAAATGTGGTCATTGCTAATAACAAACTCAAGCATGTTTAGATCACTAATATTTTACATGTCTCAATATTATTAAAAGAAAAAAAAGAATAATAAAAAGGAAAAAAACCTACAAGGCTTACCTTAATTTGGTTGATACTCAAATAAAACCTATTAAGTGTCCATATAGTTGTTATCACATTATTTAATTACAAATTACAAGAATTTACATTGAATTAAACTAAAAGGAGATTTAAATATTAAGTAACATAATATTCTTAAATAAAAATAATGAATGAAACTTGTAGATATGTATCCCTTATTAATAAAGAATGAAAAAATTATTCTCTGATTGGAGGAAAGTCATGAATCTTATCTCAGTGTGAGTAGAATATTTCTTATACAGGTTATTTAATTTGTGGGTTTATTACAGTTTTCAGAATGCCTTTTTTTTTTATTATAAAAGGAACTATAGAGGGGGGTTTTTTTGTCTGTAATCCCTTTTAAAAAAAAATCTGTTTTTTTTTCTATTTTCTTTCATTTTTCAGAGCACAAATCCTCAATATTCACCACATATAACACAACAGCTATCTAAAGGACTAATAAAGTCATTAGGAATTTTGAAGAAGTTTAATGTGTGGATTTTATGGGAATACATGTAAACACAGTGGCATAAATTGAAAGTGGCTTTGTATAAGTATGCTATGCATTAGTGGATAACAGATCTCAGCTGAACTACAGTGGAGATCCTATCTTCAAATGTGTGCCATAAACGCAGCGCCAAAAGGTAGGAAGAAATATGTCTGGCACCAAGACAGCATCTCTATTAGGCACTCATCCAAAGCTTCTCAGCCTCCAAGACAGGAGACAGGCATTAGCAACTGAGACACTATTTCTGGTCATTGTGCTGTTCTAGATGCCTGCATTTAGGTGAACACCTGGGGGCCTAAAGTCAAAAACATAATTTGGTAAGAACCAGAAGGCTTACTTGTTCATTTTGGTCCTTATTCTGCTGCCATGTGATGCATACAGACAATGAAAACACTGTTTTTGATGCCATTTCACAGTTCCTGATCCAGTCTTATTGCAGTTCCAGAGCAAAAACCAATCTGAAAAAAATTTAATGGTGGCAAAATGTTGACTGAGTCTTTCACAAAGTTTGAAGCAAGCTCTTAGGGGGAAAAAAATAAAGTTCTTTTAGCCTATGCATAGAACATTTCCTTGCAAAACTGAATTACACAAAATGATGTAAGCATCTGAGGAAACTCAGCCTATAGCTGCTGATCACTCTTGCTTCTATAATATGTAGGTTTAAAAAAAGTCTCTAAAACTCTCAAATCAGCTGAAAATCTGAAAGCGGCAATTTTTCTAATTTCAATGCTTAAAGCTTTATTTTATTTGAATGTAGTCTAATCATAATATCCAAACAGAAAATGTTGTCAGCATAGTAAAAATAAAGTTTCATTAATCTTAAAATCAGAAACAGCATTAATAATTTATGCCAGAATTATCATTTTGTGTCAGATTTAGTTGCAGTGTCTATGTCAACAATATTTTTCCTCCTTGACTTTAATATAAATTAATCAAACACATATCAGAGTACAATAACATTGTTATGGTAGTTACGGAGAAGTATGAATACAGAGACATGAGAAGGAACCCTCTGAAGTATCTTCGTATTATTATACTCTTGCAGAAACTGTGTTCAAGATACTCTGGTCACCCAACCTGATTTATCAACGAAATACTTTACAGACTCTCTTAATCTCCTCTTTGCAGCTAGCGCCTCAGTTTCTGTACCCAAATCCTGACACTATTTATTTCTTCACAACACAAATTCATTAGTGTTAGGAACTGTTGACATGCACAGAGTGCCAGATATGTAACTTAGACTCTTACTGTTTTCTTTCTAGAGTGTTTTAGAGAATCCTTCTCCTCTTCACACCTCTACTGCATCTGGTGGAAAAGCAACATAAACAGCCTCTTAGTAGCCTGCTAAGGGTGGCAAATTCCCCCATTCTCATCCATCCCATTCACATGACATTCTCCCACCACCCACCTGCCCTCATCAGCTGTTTGCTCTAATAGGTTAGAAAGAAATGTGAAACAGAAGGTGGGCAGGGCAAACATTTGCAGGAAAATAATCCTGTCAGCTGTCTCCGCAAGATTCAATAGAGCTTTTTTTTTTTTTTTTCTGAGAGCAACAGAGGCTTGAAAATTCATTCTGTTCTCTGCTGTCAGTTGGAAACAGTGCCATCAAAGCTTTTGGTATGGTGGTGACAATTTCTGAGTCGTCTGTGTTGACACAACCCTCACACTGTCCTTGGCTAGGTGAGTCTGGCTCTCAGCTCTGCTGGAAGTTCCAAATCATTTATTTCTTTCTATGAATGACAAAATGCTACAGCCTTCTTAAAGCCAGTGGTGGGCTTAGAAAACTCAGAAATTATTTTACTGTCAAGATATGAGTGAGGTATAAAATGTATCTGTGCTCAATACTAAACCAGATAAACTAGAATTAGGATAATCCCTAAAAAATGTCATCTAACTGTCTTTTTCTCAGCTGTGTTGTTGGTTGGGTTTGGAGTCTTTTCTTCTTATAGATGAATATTCATCATAACCAAATTTTTTTACACACAAACACAAACATACCAGTTCTGTCGAAATTTTTGAAGAGAAAGCTTTTTCCTAAGCCAGCTGGTTAGTGGGTGTGAGTCATGGACAGCATACAGAAAGAAATACTAAGGTGTTATGATGATATTCTGTTGAAAAGTAAGTGAAAGAAGTTCAGGTTTTGGCTTTGTTTTTCCTCTCAGTGACAGGTGACAGTTTAACCCCCAAGGCACTGTGATGTAGTATTGATCACGTTGCGCCTATTCATTTTGTGTAAATAAACATTCAATAGTGGAGAGAAATGGGCAGTTATCTTCATTATTGATGCTTTTACTGTCAGACAGTAGTCACTATTAAGGCCCTAACTGTAGGTATTAAAAATTCTACAAACAAAATGTGTTTTATCTCAGAATAAAATCATGGAGGGAAAAAAAGAAATCCAAGAGGCTTGCAAGCTATCCCAGTCAGCCACATTGAAGAACATATGTTTCTGAAGCACACTGATACTCAAAACTTCCAATTCCTTTAGTGTGTGAACTGCATATGTACTTCTTTGTAGTGTTTGGCTGCTAAAGATTGTAAAGAATTCTAATTCTACTGTTTGAAAAAAAAAGAAATTAGAAATAAATGGCCTTAATTAACACTTCTTGCACAAGATCTGCCAACCTGCTGTGCATAGGCAGTTAATAAAAAAAGGCAGGCAACTGAAGGAATAGTCCATGCTCATTTATCCATCTAAGCTGTGACAAACTAAGAGTAGCTGGCATTGGGCTTTAACAGAATAGCATCTTAATTGCTTATCAGGATAAGAAAGGTGAGTGGCTAGCCACTACCAGTGAGAATTCAATCTGTTCCCTCAGGAATCTGGTTGTTTCTCTTGGCTGCATTTTTTTTATTTTTAACATCACTGATATATTTTTATAAGGTTAGCAGGCTACAGTTAGCAACCATTGAATTAAATTTATTTTTGTTTTCATGAAAAACTTTATCCTCTGAGAATTCATTTCACAGGATTTTTCCTCTTCTTTTCCAGTAACTGGCAGCAGGGACACTTGGTTGAATGACCTTTTTTATTTAACTGGGTTGAGAGTATACTCTTATACAAGAAAAAAGGTTTGTTTCATTTTTCCTGCTATGGTTCTACTGAGAAGTTAAAATTCACTAGCTGAATTAATCTTTGTTTCAAGATTTTAATTATGTTTGCTGTAGCAATCTTCCCCCTCACCTTGGTTGGGCTACGTATTTACAGAGTCCACAACTTATAACTCAGCCAAAATACCTTTTGAAATCAATCAGGTTTGCTTGAATGAGTAGCACTAAGAAAAGACATTTAAGATTTAAATGTAGTCAGCACATTCTAAATTGGAGTTATGACACTTTGTTATAAACTGGTATATATCCTAAGCTTTTAAATAAATGTCTCAAGTGTAATCAGAGCAGTTTTATTACACCACAATCCCTATTATGCCAAACCACACCTTCATGTACCAGTGTTGTTGTGTTCAATTTTTCATCTAGGTGTTAAAGCAACTGGATCTTTAGGAGGACAGCGAGATCTACCAGATTGGAAAACCTCTTCATAGTAACACCACTTCTTAAGCCCATTCCTGATGGAAATAACCATGGCATGGTTACTTTTAAGAGGAGCTGCAGATGATCCTAACTCTTTGCTTTCTTAAAATGTTGACTACTTCCCCCTTCTTAAATATCAATATTTGGAAGAAGTTATTATTATTCATTTATATCTATTTAATCAATTTATTTCATTAATTTATCTCTTTTTCTTATCTAAAAGGTGTTCATTCCAGGGGAAAGCCTGTGTTGGGGTGTGAGGGAGATTAAGGTGTCTAAACACTATCATGTAATGCAACTTGGAGATTTCAGTTATCAGTGACATAAAATATTTTAGGCTGTCTAAAATCACACAGGACTGTTGTATTCAGGTGGGCAAATCTTTTACACAGTGTCTTACACATGCATTCTTTTGGCTTCTTGTTCATAAAGTGTGCAGTTTAATAACCTAACAGGTCACTTGGTGAAAGCGTATCCTGCTTTCATGCCAGCATTCCCAGCACTTTTGTAGGGAGATAGTTTAGCACTTTTGTAGGGAGATAGTTTAGCACTTTTGTAGGGAGATAGTTTAGCCATGTAGGTCCCAGGGAAGGCTTGTTTTTACTACCCCAATATTTTGTCCTGAATCTGCCAGTGCTGTCCTGAAACCTAATCTCTTTGTGTATTGAATCCTTATCATTTGTGTGCTGGTTCAAAACATAATGTACTAGTGAATCTGTGTGAAGAGCCAGGCTTTGTGAGTCTATAACAAATGAACAGTTTTAAACAGTCTGTTCTGGATCATTTAGCAGAACACTCATCAGCTTCCTAACACTTTTACCCATCTAAGAGGGTTTTGCCTATCATCTCTAAAGCTGAGATTCAGCTGGTATAATATACGAAGGAAAAGTCTACATGTGCTGATTGCCTGTCATCCTCTTTAGCGCTGTCAGTTTTTCCTAAGCCCAGTTTTATGATGCATCTGAAAAGGCCTGATTCTGCCAAATAATTTAATATCCACCTCAATGTCATGAGCTGACTGATGCAGCCTTTTCCTAATTTCTGATATGATTTTCATATCAGTGATGCTGATAGACAAATATCCCAAAATGTTGTGTCTGGTCTTTTATCCTATTTTCATGCATTCTAAATTTTTTGGAAAAAGTGATTTAAAAAAAATGTTTCTAAGGATCAGGTTGTTGTTCAAATACTATTATGTCATGACGCTATAAAAAGTTCAAGGCAAACTTAGAGACTTTATATTTTATGAGACATCTATTCAGGAAATACATTTTATGATGTATGTCTTACAGCATCATGAAAGCACTGCTGATAGAAAGACATGTAAATTGGAAAGTATACACAAGCTAAAAAATGAAACTATGGCAATGCCTATGAAGGTAGATAAGGTACTGAAGTGTATTTCAGTGCAGCTACACTTTGATCTATATAAAAACTAAAATGAGATAGAAAAATCTTGAACAGTGAGTTCAGAAAAATCCAGCAGAAACTGAGAAAGGACATAAATGTACTGGTTGCTGAACTAATTTTAGTTCCTATTCTGAATGCTGATATCTAGAAGATGGATGAACGCTCAGCTGAATTGTGCCTTTGTTTTTAAAAGCCCAATATATATATTAAGTAGCTTAAATAGCAGGTATCTTTTGTATGAACAAGGTAATAAGGAATACATTTTACTGTTTTCATTTCCCAATTTAGTAACATTGGTTTTGGATTTCTAATCAAGAGTTTCAACATTTGCATCTCTAGATCAAACTTTCCTGTTTTTCACTTTAAATTTCATCTTTTTTTTTTTTTTAAACTTAAGTTGAGGAGGCTGAGAAATATGAGACACTTGCTTTCTGCAGAAAAAAAAGGATGCATATGAAATGAGACACCCTGATAAAGTCTTGGAAGCCCATAAGCCAAGATGAATCTAGGAATATCAAGATTTATGTTTCCTGTTTTGCTCCAGAGGTCAGTTTAAGGACAAAGTGACAGTTTACAAGGAAACATTTCTGTAAAAGACCTTGCCTAATCTGGTGAGAAAAGACATCTTGTAGCTCGTGTTGCTCCCTGGTAAATTATAGACACTAGGGAGAAACAAGGTGCAAGCTGAAACAGTCACAACAGTCCTGGTGGCTGCTGAAACAAGTATTTTGCAGTAAAATTCTGTTCCAGCTACAATTTCTTGACTTGGACTGAACAATCTTTGAAATCAGAAGTCAATCAGAAGTAGAGCTTTCATGTCTTTTGCTTTTCATTTGTCTACGTTTTGATCCTATGTTAAATGTCAATCACAGTTCAAAATCTGACATTATAAAACCAGCCTTAGCAGTTTCTGAGCAAGGTAAAGGCAGGGAGACATATGCCTTATTCTTAGTTACAAAACACTTGATTGCTTTTGTTTCTCAGTACTGGTGCTCTTCTGCTGCGTGTCATCCTTTGAATGATTTTTCTTCTTATGAAACACATAAAAACAGTGACAGTAGCAGAACAAAAGAATTTATCCCCAGCCGTGGATGACATCTGGTCTTTGCACTTTGCAATTCTTTGTTTTAAAAGGTTGTCTTAGTAATTTTTTGTTATTTGTGTTTGCATTTTCCGGTTATAGAATCTCCAGCTGAATTCATTTGAAGTTGTGCAGTTTGGATGGATTGTCCTACATGTTTCTCCAGATCTTGATAATATATTCTGTGTCTGTGAGCTGAGGTTTTTCATGACTGATCTTCTAGAGATTTCTTGCAATAATCTATTTTGGCTAGAGCTGCAAAGAGTGCTATTTTAATTCTTTTAGCTGCCTTTTTATTTTCCTGACACAGTGACTTGTTTTAGTTATTCCATGAATGTTTTCTGATCTGACTCCCATTTCATTTTGAGCATTTCCTCCTTGTTTCTGATGCTATCACCATTGCAAATAGTTTGAGTTTGATTTAACCCATACACACACCTCCTCACAATACCCCCCAAGACTTCTGGTTAAGGATATATTTTCCTTTCTCTGTGCAGGATGCTGGTGTTTCTCAAGAAAAGAGTAAAGCTATGAATTCACCATCATTTCAGAGACTTCCTGAAAAGTTTTAGCAATACCAGACTCCTGTCAGGCATTGACCTTGACTGAATCTAGGGATTCCTGGGTTTTTCCTTTCTTTGTGCAGGGCTGGTTTCAGGTTTCTCAGCAAGGCAGATGAGACAGTGACTGTCCCAGGCACTGTCCTCAGCAAGTATCTACATTGCTACTGGGGGCTATTTTGGGCGCTGTGCCCACTCTTTAGGCCCATTCAAAAAACTTGCTTGTCTTCTCTCATAAAGAAATGCTATAGCCAGTTCAACCAAGAAACAATTGAGACAGTATGGCCAGTGGACAGTTTATCCTTCTCTTTGAGTAAACCAGGGCATATTCCCTCCACGCCCAGCAGCAGCAGTCAGAATGGGGTTCAGAGAAGAGCCAGGCATAGATAAACTCCAGTTGCCTGCACCATTCCAGGAATCATCAACTCTGGAGGACCAAATCCATCCCTTGAAATTCCTTCAGAATCCTACTTGAAATTACTTACTCCTATTCTTCTCTCAAAGCCATGATTTTGCTGTGATCCAATCATTCTATTGCCTCAGGCAGCAGTTAATCCACCTGTATTACACCTGTCTCTGATTACTATTACTATTATTATTATTATTATTATTATTATTATTATTATTAACCTTTATTTTTTGTCATATGTGAACAATCACAAGCATAGCGAAGATCAAGGAACCCTTTTGCTGTAGGCATTAAACACATTCAGGCAGCAAAAATCCACCAGAGAGTTTATAATAATATAGGAAAGTTGGGACAAGAGGTAGGAACAGACATACAACAGAGCCTTAGAGAGCAATGATCTGGTAGGCTCTCTGCCTACCAGAAACCTAAGCATGGGTTTGTCTATTTATTTAATCCATGTTTTGTTTTTCCACTTATTTATTATGTGGAAAGTGTGCTGTGTTCCTATCAGAACATGGCTCTGTTCATCCTGGCTGTGTCTCCTGCCCTGGTGCAAGGAGGCATGGCATGGCTGCATTTGTCTCTGACAAATATGGGTTGGTGTTGTCTTGGGAAAAGGAGTTTGTCTTTGCTGTAACTCTCCATGCAAGACAAAACACTTAAACTTGTATCTGCTTTATATCGACAGTTTCATATGAACAGAAAAATGAGCTAGAACTGTGCATTCCCAAACAAAAAAATCTTTAGCATTCCATTTTCCCAACTTTCTGTGGTGAGTTTCTCACACAGCCAAAGGACAGAGAAAAACACAGTCCTGATAAACATTTGTAATGAGCTCCTCAAGAAGCAATGCACTTTACCTATGAACTTGGAATTACTATGATTAAAACCACGTGCTTTCAGAAAAACATTGAAGAGTAAATATTTTTGAAGTACACCAAAATGTAAAATAGCACTAAATAGCACAGGGGCTAAGTTCAGTTCTATCATAGCCTATTTTAACACGGTTAAAAAAAAAAAAAAAAAAGAAAAAAAAAGAAAAAAAAAAGTGAATTAAACATGGAATTAAGTACTCAGGTAGAATTTATGTGTCACTATCCTCAAATTAAATCCTATTACCAAGAAAAGAAAGCTTCCAGGGAACACAGTACATTTTTAAAGGGGAAATGGAGGGCAAATAATATTTCCATAATTAAAGTCCTAAATCAAGTTAAAAAAACTGATCCAAATAAAATTACCCACACGTTGCAATATGAATCAAAAGTTGTAGAAAACACCATTCAATTTACTTACTAATTGTAAATGATTATTGCTGAGTGATGGCATCAAATTCTGAAGTCAGATTAGAGGTAGAATATTTTATGGCTAATGTTATGGCTGGCTGACAGCTTTTCTCTTGCTGCATGTGGTAGCACCACTACTGCATTTAGTGCAGGGGTTTGAGCTTCTGCCTGCTCATTTTAAAAGAAGTTAGCAGGAGAAGCAAGGCATTTTCTCTGAGTGATCCTTCACAGAGAAAGCCATTCTCTACTCCCTCTCATGATTCACTGAAGGCAGACTCGTTAACCTTTCTTAGAGTTTATTAAGGAGCTTGCTTTTATTTCTCTGGCTTATGATGAAAGGGGTAGGAAGAAATGTCTCTTGGTTGCATAGAAGATATCTTATTTATCATTGTTAATATTCCCTTTATCTTGACTGAAAGAATTTTATTCTTTCTTCTTTCATATTTCACTAGACTGAGGAAGCAACTAGAACAACATCATCAAAGAAATTTAAGTAAACTCAAAACAGTTTATGAGATTTTTAGAGAAGTGCCTAAGAGATTTATTAGAAAATACTAAGTTTTCAAATTAGGATATGACAGTATGAACAGTTCCACTACTTCCAAAGGCTTTTGTGTCATGAGGAAAAATATACATATAAATGTATATATATATGTATACATGTCTTTGTGAACACACGTACACACGGAGCCTCAATTATACAAATGATTACAGAACCTGCCTTGTATTCTGAAAATGTGTCTTAAGTGTCTTGTGCTATTTGCCTCCAAAATATTAATTCTGGGATAGGGTCAATGCACCAGAAAATTGGTTTCTATGTTTCAAGCACAAAGTAGCTGCTCTCCATAATTTTAACACTGAAATAACTAAAACAACAAAACAAAACATACCAAAACCAACAAAAACAACAACAAGCAATAAAATACTATTTTTTGGTAATGAAATAATTCAAGTAGTTCCAAATGTCAAATTAAAGCTGAGACAGAATTTTTGATAAACAAGAAATTTGTAACCTCTCCCCCAAAAATAAAAAAAAATATTTTCCAGGATAGGAGAAAAGTACATTTATAAATTTTGGTCAAACTGAGGTCTTACATGACATAAAAATGGAAAATATAAATATTGGAATACTGACATATCTTATTAAGCAAAAAATATTTATTTTTCATTTTTATATGACATTTTTATTAGTAAATTAATTTCTGTAACCCAAATTTTTGCCAGCATCACATTCCATTATTAGGCATATTTTCTATCAGACATTGAGCAACAAACTGAAAAATTGCAGTTGTTACTATGTTGGATAGTCCTGTTCCCAGAGATAAGGTATTTGACAGCTCCGAAAGGGAAAGATCAACATAAAATGCTGTTTCAGAGCAGTTTGATGTCAGTCTACTAATCATAAATTTGAACTTATTTTCCATTTTGCAGAATGTTAATAAATGCTAAGTAGCTGGCTTGAAATTTCAATTATTGTTTCTAAAGGCACATTCATAGACCTCTTTAATTTTTATATTGGAGAAAGCACAAAAACCCAACAGTTTTAGATTTAATCTCACTTAGATTTTTTCTTTTTAAATGAACCATAAAACTATGCTCTATTTTCTGCTTTTAAAGCCCTACCGAGATTAAAATTTCCCTCCACAATTTCTTACGACTGGTGATTATTGAACTTTTTGTCAGTATCTTATCTTAGGCAGGAAACTGTTAGCTTTCATATGAGAGTAGAATTTTAACTAAGAAACTTTAGCATTTCTCTTGAAATTTTGGCTTAAAAATTGGATATTCGTTTGGATTCAGCATTAAACATTCAAATTATTGTATTGATTGACTTGACCAAATTATTTAATTAGAACTTATGCCCACGAAGATAGCAAACTTCTTATAATTTATAAAGATTAATAATTTTTATAATTAATCTAATGTTTTAATTTTAATTTTATATTGAGTCTGCCTTGATTAATTAGATTTTGGTATGATTTTGATCTGACAGTCCTAGAGAAGCTTAGTTTTGAGGAGATATTTTTGAAAGAAAAGAAATTAATAGGAAAGAAAATAAATTTTAAAAAATTCTACACATTTCTTACAATGAACAGCATGGGGCCATAGCTGTGCAGGAACCGGGAGGATACCAGGTGGCCAACTTAAAAGGCTAATCTGTTTTCCCTAATTAGTCTTTGGTTCTCACACATCTACCTCCTGTAAAGCAACAGGGTGCAGCAGAATCGTCACAAGCACAAGTTGGAGAGGAATTAGTTCTGTCACTTGCTGCTCTTAGACGTGTTAACAATTCACTTCTTGTTTACTGGTCTGTGTTCATCTACTGCAGCATCCTGACAGCAGCTGGTGATTCTCTCTAATCTGTATTTTAAATGATTCTCATTCTTAACTTCCCCATTTGAAGGCAACTCTCCCACAGGCTTTTTTGTTGGGTTTTTTGGGGTTTTTTTTTGGTTTTTTTTTTGGTGATGGTAGATTTCTTACCTGGCTTGAAGAGGTTCATGGGACACTGCTATCAAAAGTGCCCACTAAAAAGCGTGACGAATGTTCTCAACACTATTGATAGGAAAGTCATCGCCTCCCACAGGTATAAATTTCCCATCCAACCAAATCCCCAAAATTCTTTGTAATCCAAGCAGATTGATATGCTTAGCATGCTGTTGTTCAGACCTGACTTTAGCACTAGATTCCCTTTATAAACTGTCACTCTTAAATCCTGAAGGCATCTGTCCTGAACTGTTTTGACCTTTGAGACATTTTAAGTTTTTAGATTTAATAGAGGTTACAAACTATCTGAGGACGTGGAGACTGGGGGAAGTTTAATCAGCCCCTTGATAGTCCTGCAACAGGAACAACTTCCCAAGTACCTCTCTCTGTCACTTCCCTAACCTTAGCATCTAGACCTTTCATGAGCTCTTGATTCACTTTTAACTCCTTGAGTGTTGAATTATGAAGTGCTTTTTTTGTTTTTCTTTTTTTTATATAAAGTGCATTGATTTAACCTTTTGGCTGCCCACTCTTTAGCTGCATATGGAGGATTTCATTAACTCTATGTTTTCATTCAAACTGACATCTTGCTTGACATCTGACATGACGGCCAAGATTTCAGACACTTAATTGTTCAAATGCTCAGCAGGGATAACCAGGGATAATGCTTAGACTTTAGTGGAATGCTATGAATGTAGGCCAGCTGACAAAGCTGGAACTATATGGACATTTTGAGATGTTAGATTTTATCTGCCTCATATGTTGCTTTTTTGGATGAACCCATTCTACATGCCCTCTTGCCAAACTCCTCCATAATTTTTAGTTCAATACAATCCTAATGAATAATAAAATGGAGACATTTTTTTCTTCAGTCAGCACCAGCCTTTAGAATTTTGGATGACCTCAAAACCTAATTCTGTCCTTTTCTTTATACATAACATATTCACACCCTAATGGCCTCATCATCTGATATAGGGCAGCCAAAGGATTTTAGTGAGATAATACTCTGGGATGTTCTCCAATTTTGACTGATTCTTGGTGGAATATTTTCAAGGGTAAAGTCAGTTCCCAAAGGAAATCACAGAGACCTTGCTACATAACTTCCTCTTTAGTCTCTGAAAGTCTTTTTTTAAAATAAGGTTTTAAAAAGAAATTCTATTTCTAAGCTTTTACCTTGACCAATAATATTTGCATAGTCTTCAGATGAAAGTTACATAAAGAAGAAGACCAAACAGGCTTCATGACTTTATCAAATAGTGAAGATAAGAAATCAAGACATATTTTTGATACTTTTGAAAACTTTGGTTTCACCAGATGAGCTCTGAGCAGATCTCTAATCATTGCAGTATCAGAAGCATTGCTTAGCACGTCAGATGTAACAGAAACATTTCTTGCTCGTCTGTACAATACGTTCAATGGTTTCAGATTCTCTGCTGAATATTGTGTCAATTTTCACTCAGCATTCTTGTTTTGTGAATCCTTTTATAAAGATTTTTATTAAGTCTGTCAAATATTTAGTTGACTGATACTGAACTGAAGCTTTCTTTCCTCTTCCTTTCCAGTAACTGTCCTGCTAATTAGATTTGCTAATGAAGGTGTAATATGGGTGTAGAGATGGAATTTCTGATGAATTTTTGGAACCTGTGATAATAGCGTTCTACTAGGAATTTTGGATTCATGGTAAAGTGACAAGAATTATATTGCAAAGTCTAATTATGGTAATTCCCTAGACTGGGAAATCTAATTAGAATGTACCAGTCATCATCTCAGATCACTCATTAGCAGTGACAAAAAATTTAAATAAAACTTTCCATATACGCTGAAAAATTGGACATGGTAATTATGGAAGCCTTTTAATTCAGACATAGCGGATTTTGTAAAATGTAGAGAAATAAACCAAATGACCAAAAGAAACTGTTAGAGGCCTTCTCTGGCAAAAATACAGGGTACGTGTCTTGATGGACCTTAAGAAAACTGAACACGGCAAATAACTTCTTTCATATAGTAACCTGAAATGCCACATACACCACATGCTGCAATACAGCTGAGTGGCCATTCCACACAGCAACTACAACATTGAGTATAAATATGGTCCAAGTATTTTTAAATAACGGAATCTCTCTCTTATCCCATCACAGCCTTTTTAGGCTAAGTAAGAATCACCTGTTGGCTGTACACCCTCTGCTCTTTGAACCTACACCTAGATCTGGTGAATCTTCATTCCATTTTGCCACTGCATTAGTGAGAGATGGACTGGTATGATTAAAGTGTTTGCAACAGACTAAAAGCACCTGGGCTTTTCCCTGTCTCACATATAGCATTTTCTTCTTGGTTGTTGTTTTTTTGGTTTGTTGTTGTTGTTGTTGTTGTTGGTTTGGTTTTTGGGGGTATTTTTGTGGTTGTTTTGTTTTTCAGTTTTGTTTTTATAATGGTGACCGGGATAGGCTCATCCCTACTGCCTGCCACTAATATTTAAAGCCGAAAATTTTTACTGAGAATCTCTCTTAAAGCTCTACACACAAACACCAGTATCCTTAGGGCCAACAGAAGAGGAGAACTTTAACAGAAATATTAAGGTCCCTTCAAATAAACTTCCCAATACCTGTCTAATTCTGGCCTGAATATGTGGAATTACATCTGAATCCCAACATGTCTGCTTGCAGAGCAAAATCAGAATATGTCACCAGGAACTGGCTGTAATCATCTCTCCTGATTTTTTAAACATTGATAAACAAAGATTGATATGAGGAGTAAATGGAAATGTATATATGCCAATATTGGAAGAAAAAGCAGAACAAGGGTTAAGACAGTGGCATGTAATGTTAACAAAATGCACTGTTCCAGCAATAAATTTGAAAAATGTGTTGTTTCTACCAAAACTGGAAAACCTGCAATCTATAAGGCCAGAGCACAGGGAACTTGTTGGCAGAAGGATTTGTTTGTACTGTGAAAATAGGAGGTTGAAAACAAAGCTACAGCACATCACACACACCATTATTTCTTCCGTTTGACCAAAAGGATGACAGGCTGGAACCATAAAGATTTGTGTGTTCCAAACAGAGAAAAATGACTGACAACCTTGACTAATATATATGGAGGCTTAGATAAACTAAGTTCTAATGCAGAAGAATTACTTAAGCACCTGCTGGCATCTAAAAAGTATAACAAGACTAACAGAAAAACTAGTTTCTGACCACTAATCAAAAAAACCACAAGAGATGTGATGTGGGCTCAGTAGCTGGGTATAAAATGTTACTGGCTCAACTTCTAGGTTGAATTCCCAGCTTGCAAAGATGGGAGTGTGACAATATGAATGAGTGAAATCACATAGAAATTTTTCAAAATAAATTTCACTTCTTGTTCCATATATTCTTACAATCAGTTTTGTTACACTGCTTCATACACAGACTCCCAGAAACCAGAAATGAAAATAAAAATCTGGTCCATGGTCTCATCAGTGACATTTTAAAAGTGTGTTTTGTGCAAGATTCTATAAAATATTGAACAAATTAGTGGTATTGTCTCTGAGTTCTGTATTCAGCTTTGAGATTTATATATATTTAATCCCTAAGTGACTTTCATGGACTTTTTCATTTATTATAGCGTTTTCTTACCTTTTATAAAACAGAAAATATTAAATGCAAAATATAAAAGCAAAATCTTAGCAGGAAACTAGAACACCTATCAATTCCACTTTTTAAAAAAATTGGCAAAAACCAGTGTGCAATTTCAGATAATTACATGTAATCCTTAGTAATCCTCCGCAGACAGCGTGAACTGGCAGTCATTAGTATGCTTTGAGCCTATTATTTTGCATACACATCAGGATATGCAGGATGTTAGTGTCCTTGCTGACTCTCCGACTAAAACATGGGAAATAAGGGAAGATCAAATCATTTCAAAACTTCAGTTGAGATCTAGGAGAAAAAAAATAGTGAGTACCATGAAGCAACAGCTTTTTTTCATCTCAAAGACTCAAGTAAAAATAAAATGCAGAAGTCTGTTTTGGGCAACTTCTTATCTACTTCAAATCCAATAGGTAATTGAGTACTTGCTGTTCTGACAGCTCTAAAAGAAATTAATTCTGTCCAATATAGTGGATTCTGTTTAGGGATTAGGGCTTTTTTTCACCTTTCTTGAAAATCGAAAAAAATGTTCAAAATTAGGGGAAGGGTATTGTCTCAAGTCCACATATTTTAAAAATAAAATTTCGAAGGTGTTACTATATCAGTCAGCATTAATTTTTTTCATGCCTTGGTTATCAAAAACCTTGTGATTCAGGCTCTCATCTGGGAAGAGGAGGTAGGTGACAACCACACTCTGAATTAATAAGCATTCAATTAATACAAATTGAAAAAGCTTCACACTCCAGGCTGCTCTATAACTTGCTGAGTAAGGCATTTTGCGGCAAGAGGGAAAATTTCTGTCGCAGTTTGTGTTCTGAGCTAGGAAGAGACAAAATTCTACAGTAGCCTGTCCCTTCAAATAAATTTCCCTACACCTGTCTAATTCTGCCCTGAATTTGTAAAATTACACCTGAATCCCAACACGTCTGCTTGCGAAGCAAAATCAGAATATGTCATCTAGAAATGGCAGTAATCACCTCCTCTGATTTCTTAAGCATTTCGTTTATTGTTTTTCAACTGAAAGTATTCAATACAAATTTGTGGGTAGTTTCAGGTAGTAGAAAAAGTTTTGTATATTCTTTCCAAACCAAAAGGAAAAAACCCCTTTTTATCACAATGTGTTGTATACTCCAGAAAGCCAAAATTTCCTGACACAAACTAAAGTGTATTTTTATTGTTAAAATACTGGCAAATGTAGAGGCACAATACTGCAGAAGTCTTTTCAAGTCAATCTTTTCACACAACCAACATCACTCTTGAAGGCATTGTGACCATTCTATTCTAACATATTAAACCTTGACAAATCCTTCTTTATCCTGTTAAGTAGTCAGAATAGTGCTTTGGCATGATTTTGGCCTGATCAAATCAGAATTCTCCAAGATGTGGCTTGAAGTTTGTATTAAAGCAAAGAGAATTTCCAGTTACTAGTTTGAATGCAGATGCCATATTCTAAAGGGTAAGAAAGTTTAGTAAGGGCTAATTAGCTGTGGCTTATTTGTGTTGGTTGGCCTCACAGACAGGGTCTTGACAGTGTTTAATTTACTGCTTCAGATGTAGCTGTGTCTTGGTTTCTCAGAACATGCCTTTTCTTTTTTTCCTTTTTTTTTATTTTTTCTTTCCTTTTTTTTTTCTTTTTTTTTTCTGCCTAGAGGAAAAGGAATTTATCTTGGTGGGAAAGGAGAAATTTGATCATTTGTATTGGATTCCCAGGAGTACAGTTGCTTCATCAGAACAAGAGAAATTAAAATAAATTAAAACAAAAAGCAATTAAACCTCTCTGCAATTACATAGAGCTGAAATCATCAGGAATGCACTGATTGTTCACAGAGTGTATCAGTAAGTGTTTAACACACCTGACATATTTGTAGAGTGCTGAACTGCCTGCATGCGCATGTATTTAGTGTTCACATGGTGCGTGAAGAAAATGGTAAATACAACAATCTAGCATTGCACAGTTCACAGTATGTTCAGTCATATTTCTCCTTGGCACTTTGGGGACAGCAAAAAAAGAAAAAAAAAAGAGAGAGAGAGGTGGTGGTTGCAAATTGACTTAAATATTTAAATTGCAATTTAAAAGTTTGGTAGTGACATCCAGTTCATGGTGCAAAAGCTGTAACTGACTTCACAGAAATCCAGATTTCTGTCTTTCTGTTACTGCAGTTATTACTGTGTAATTATTCTGAAGTGTGTAAACTGCCTTAATTACAGTAGGTCTGGGATTATGTTGACTGGAAAAGTGAAACGAGATTGTGGAACACATGGATTAGAAAGGTCTTCAGGCTATGCCACTGGACTAGTGGTGGAGACAGATGTAGTGTAGAAAAAAAGTATGTGGAGAGGAAGAAGGGAGGCATCCCATCATTCAGAGTAGCTGCAGAGTATCTCACTGTGGCAAAAGAAGGTGAAAAACAATTATGGTCATTGGCAGATATCTTTACTTAAGGGATTCTTGAATAGGTTGACTAAAACACTTCAAGAAATAGAAGATAGTTTTCCAACCTGCATATAATCAGTTAAGAAAATTGCACATTTTATGACAACCAAGCTGATACTCCAAAGAGTAGTTTATATTCATCATGAATATGAGTATGTATCATGACACAGCATGGAATTACTTCAGTATATGAAAACGCTTCTTAAGCCTTATTAAGTAATTTATCAGTGAAATGTGTCTTAGAAAAGGTAGAACATTAAGGGTGGTTTGATAGTAACGAAAACATATTCAGCACTTGATACTTTGGCACATTTAGAATTAGTTCTCATAACAAATTAAATTTTAAAACTCTTTAAAAGCCCTTTAAACCTATGTTAAACCAATCTGAGTAGAAAGTATTATTTAATATGATTGAGCTTGTTTACTAGTAGAGAAGTTTAAAGTGCTTCAATACACTTTCATATATCATTTGTATCACTGAAAATATCTGATTATGGTACATTTGAAGTTTATAATATTAATTTCTTAAAATGCTTGTGTTGTAGTTCAATATCATTACATTGAATATTACAGAAATCAGACAGATAAATACTCTATGATAATCCTGAAGTACTTTTACTTATTTCAAAGCATATCCACTGGCTTTGTCCATCTTTTCTTGTATTATTGTGTGCTCTAGTGAAAGTAGTATTTTATCACTGGTAGGACTTACATCTGCTGCAAGTGGGTTTTTACAACTGCAAGCAAGATAGTTCCAAATTTGAGTTGATGTGTCTCTTCACAGATAGAAAAAATCCCTCTGTATGTAATATTTGGTCACGGGAAAATACTGGCATGGAGAAACAAGTTTAACATTTATATAATATCATAATATCAATATCAGCACAAATAAGAGAAACACAAAAATCAAAACTAAACAAACCCTTTGGAAGTGGACTGTTACAGCTTATGCAAAAGAAGGGTGACAAAAGTGAAACAAAAGATGGAATGCCTTTGTACTTTGAGGAAGGAAAATTATGAAATTCATTTAAAAAACCTCTAAAATTAGGACCATCTACAGCACACAAAAAATTGGAACTATTAGAAATTTGCAACAAGATTTCATTTGTATTTTGATTTCTTTTTGTAGTAATAATCTGAAAGCGATGGAAAGTGAACTTCAATTGTCTGTTCTCAAATAACATATTGGCTCTGTCTAATTAAGCAAAACTGAATGTGCTCATAAAATCTCAAATTTCTTGTCTCAACTCTATGTGTCTTGTCTCGTCTCTATGTGTTACAATTAAGAAACACATGCAGCAGTAACGATGCTACTTAAAAGGAAAACAACAGTAGATTAAACTACTAACCTTTGATTTCATGTCCCACACCTTTTAAATGCTAGATGATATCATAAAAAACCACATTAATATGACAATATCCTCCAATTGCCCACTAACCTGCTTTCTGAAATACCTCTAGAATTTGCAACAACTGACCTTTCCTGGCAACTAGGCTTTCATAATATTTTAAGTATACTGCTTTAATATATTTTTATTTGCTGACCTGCAGAAAAAGCAGTCATTTGTTCATTGCAATAAAGGTATGTGGTCTTATTTGCATGATTCAGCTGTGTTGAACTTTAGAAATTTAAGCCACTCTGAGTACATTTAGGCTTTCCTTTAAATTTTCACTTAGAAGCAGAAGACATGTGGAGTAGGTCTGGCGCACACACAATTTGTGTCCTATGATCTTGCTAATTAAATTATACTTTCGTTGACTTATGATGCCTCACTGTTTTCTGACAAGGTAGATCATTTTGTGTTGTTCCTAAGCCTAAATTTAAAATTACTAGATCTACTTATTATGGACTACCAGTTGTAATCAACTGAGTCTGATGTTCAATAAGCAGTTAAAAATAATTAATCCACATTAGTCTCCATGCATATTATACCCATGTGGGATATTTCAGTAATGGACCTACTTATTTTATTTTCCAGTAAAATACTGGGTTTGTACTGCTGTAGGAATGACCTGACTTGTAATAATGGAAATTCAAAACCGTAGTTCTCCATCAACTCAAAGTGAACTTAATTGCCCGAGTTCTCGGTTCATTATCACCTTTAAAGCCCCATAGTTCACAAATAGCAATTCTTGGTTTATGGCAGAAAAACAAACAAATAATGTAAAAACAAGCGAACACGGCCACGGGAGGAGAAGGGAAGGGAAAGAAAAAACGCAGCTCCAAAACGCAGCAGAAAGAGAACCAAAACACCTCCCAAAGTATCCACATTTATTCTGGTTTCTATAACATCTTGGACTACATTTCCCTTTCCCTGGGACGCGGCGGCCTGTAGGAGGTTGTCTACCCCCACCTAGTGGGCAGCGTGTTTAATGGCCCGGCGAAAAGGCTCTGCCAAAATCCAGAACTGCCACAGCAATTGCTGCTGTTATTGTGAATAACAACACAACCTACAGCACCTGCGGGGATTAAACAACTGAGACCCACGAGTTCTGCTGATAGCTGTGATGTGAAGTGGACTTCGGTGGTAGCAAGCACATTTCTGCACACTGAAGATGGTTTTTCAGCTTTGTGAAACTCAAACCCTCATGCAGGCTTTCTCCTGAAAGAATCTCACTTCTATTTACATCTATACGTATTTTTCACAAGCTGTGCGATTGAAGGAGAATGATGGGGAAAAAAATAAATCTATAAATAATACCCTTTGAGAATTCTTTGCTTCTTTCTGTCATCAAAATTCAGACGAGAATAGCAGAATCTACCTTATCTCAGTGATTACCTTTCATTTGTTCTGGTGAATGAAGAGAAAAATCTGCAGTACAAATTAGCCAGGTTTTATAAAGAGCCTTTTCCTATTAAACTGAGTGCAATCTGCATTATAGAATCACAATCAGGAAACTGTGGAGATACAGAAATCTTTGAATTCCTGTACTTTATCTCCTCAAGCTGAAGGTGAGTTCATCCACTTTGAATACACAGGGCAAAGCACGCTTTCAAGAAACTGAGCAATTCTTATTCTCTTTGAAATAACAATAAGGAGAGAAATGGAGATAATGTTTGCTGGTTCTACATTGCCTGGAGAACACTTGTCGAGCAAGTAAGACTCAGATTTAGTTTTCTCTTTGTTATTGAAAGTTTTAAACTCATTTGACAGGGTCACTTGTTTTTCACTTGCTCTCTTTCTGGATTTCTGAATAAAGTATTCCTGACTGCAGAGCAGCACAGCCTCAAAAGGCAAAGTGTTGAGGACATGGAACACCCAGGAAACTAATGATCTTGGTATTAATGACTGTACCTAGTCTCTTAAATTAGGCAGAGCCAAGACATGGAGTCTAATACTGGCAATTTCTTATAGTCTTTTATCATCAGCCTGCTTTCAGCATGGTTTTTGGCCCATACCAGCCCTTATCATACTGACACTTTCCTAGTCACCATCCCAGGCATAGCCAGATCATGGTTTGTTACAGTTAAACAGCATGAATGGGATTCCAAAGAGAGTGTCACCATAAGGACATGAGTTATGTCACACCATTTACCCTAGGGGACCTAGTGCATTTTATTTACTGGTTTAGAACAGAAGGGAGAAGATGGAAGGTCAGATCTTCCCAGGTTAAGGAGAAGTGTACCTGCAGTGATGCCTGCAGTGTGCTCCTGCCACTGAACTATTTTCCTGAAAGGCAGAATTTTTACCTGCTTGGATTTTAAGGGAAAAGTGTGACCTGTTCATATGAACTGAAATGGAAGCTGAAAACCCTAAATCCCAGTTGCACAGAATCTGCTACGCAAGATCCCGCAGAAAGGCACTTCAGATGCACCTCTGTCTTTGATGCTTTTAATTCTAAGATGTTAAGAAAAGAGTCCCAGAATTCAACATTCTGTGCAGCTTTCTCTGCATCTAATTGCATTTCTTCCTGGAGGGCCAGGTACAGGGATATGTGTAACACTTCAGCTGGAAAACTGAGTTATAGTCTCAGGGTTAGGTGCCTGACTTGCAGACTTTATAACTCAAAGTGTCGTGAGATCTAAACCTACTTGCTCAGCTGACTATGGATATTTTGAGAACAATACCAGATAAAAACTTGAAGATTTAATGGTGACAATATGAAGGTTTTCAAAGCATTAAAAAAAATTAGATGCGAATATCTGCTTGTAATATTAAGTGTCTAAAAGCTTGAAATAGCAGGTGCATATTCCCAGTTCTAATGGATCAGTCTTAATTTCTGATATAGGAAATAAATTTAAAAGACCAACAAAGAGTTCAAGCCTTTAACACTGTTTCATTTTTATTTATAATTTTTCATTATTTCACCATTTCCTTCAAATTTACTAGAAAACTGAAAGAAAGTGTTTAGCCATGTAGAAAAAGATGAGTGATCTGTGGTAATGGGTGTTCAGGTTGGTGAACAATATTGTAAATGCAGAGAATACTTAGATAGGAGAAGGGAAAAAAATTATGCTTAGAGTATCAGTTGTATTTAACCTATTTTTCATTACACCTGTATTTGTAATAGATACACAGAAAAATAAATACACATTTTATACACATTTTTAATTTTATTATATTATCATTATTATTGTAATATAATATTATATTATTATTATTATTTTAATAGATACATTTTGCTGCAACAGCAGCTGACAGCCATCACATGATAAGATACAGATTTGGTTTATATTTTGATGACTTTAAAAATTTCACCCTTGCCAAGTATGCCAGGATTCTGCTCTGGAATTCTGCCCATCCATTCTGACAGACAAAGTTTCAGCTTGCACCTGAAACATGCCTTTGATATAAATATGAATAGGCTTTGTTATTTTTCTGTCACAAAAAAAAAAAAAAAAAAAAAAAAAGAAAAAAAAAAAAAAGAAAACCAAGTCTAAAAATAGTTCCTAAGGATTTTTCAGCTACAAAAATGCTATATCCCTGTTCAGCTTACAGGATGTATATTCTCAGGACATTATAGGAAATGTTCATCAGTGGAAGACTATCATAAAAGACCTAAGTAAAATTTTCACTAAATACCTTTTCCTATGTTTGTTTTAAGGGAAAGGCATTCCCAAATGCCTAATTATACTCGAGATGGAATCTCTGACCTTTATAATTGCAATTCATGTAACACTTGAGGTTTAACCTACTGATCGTTAGGAGATGTCACACACAATTCTCTAATGTGTGTTATTTGAAATTTGTTGAGACTTTGACAGTAAAGTCAATCAAAATAATTTAAATGTGTTAATACAAAACATCTTCAAAAACTACTTAGGAATTTATTTTAAAATGACAAAATCTCATGTATAATCTGTGAATATATTATGACACAGTGAAAAAACATCAGGAGTCCTTTTTAATATGGTGCCTGTAAACATTAAATTCAGGCTATAAAATACTGAGGCTTTTTCATGAGGCTCCCTTGTCAAACTGCAGACCATTGGTTAGAGGCCATGAAATTCCATCAAGAAACGCTGAGTACCCTTTCTTATGAAGGGAAAAAGAAACTTTGCCAAGAAAAAGGAATCTAATTTTAGTAACAATAAAGTATCTCTAGATTGATTCAAAGATCCTGCAGTATGTAATGAATTAGAAGTTCTTCATTTCAATTTGTCCTTTTAGTCATGCATTAGAATGTGTCTCAAGAAATTGAATTCTCTTGTTATTCAGTCTTTAAGGAAAGGGAGTTTTGGCTTAAAAAAACCACATAATATAAAAAATTTTGACCATGCTAACCTCTTATTGACCTAACAGTCTTTGTTTGATACAGTGGCAGATACTTGAAAAGTAGAATTCAATATAACATATAGGATCATGAGAACAGAGATTAGGAGACTTTGCCTAATGAGGGCTAATACTGAATAACATTTAAGAAGGACCTGGGGATTTGGTGCATAGACACGTAACTTAGAGATTATTAAATTTCACTTACTGAATGCTTTATCTAATTACAGATTTGCTAGGAAAGAAGTAGTATAATTCATAAAATCAGTCAAGAGCACTCGAGATTGAAAGTTCTGTACCTGTCATGTGAAAAAAAAAACAAACAAACTAAACCAGAAAGAAACACCCATTTTAAAAAATACATGTAATTCTCCATACTTGTTTGAAAAATCAGTAATACAGGAGTTTTGTGTGCCCAGGTCTTTCCCTGTTCCTCCAGATTCTTACATCGTTAAAACGATGTCACAGTCAGCTGCAGGCCCTCTTCTTTCTGGTAGGAAAAAGACTAGTTTGATTTCCTGCCTAAAGAAAACCACTGCTGGAAACCTTACCATAACAAAAGGAGCTAAAAAAAAAAGCCAAGTGCATCACCACAGCCGATTAAAGAGGAGTTTTTCCTCTATAAGTGTGTTAACTTGCTTTTACAGCTGTTCTGCAGAAGTAAAGAGGGTAGTGAGTTAAAAACATATTCGATATGAAGAAGAAAGGCAAGGTGCCATGTTATCAGGGATAACATTAGTAACACTTGTTGCAAATATGACCACTTATGTTCCTTGCGCTGCATTTACTGACTAGCAGAGTGACAATAACCTGAGGGAAGGATATGCCCATCTCCTGTGTACCTCTAAAGAAATGCCAGGGGAGAGAAGACAGGCTTTGACCTAGATGGCTTCCACCAGGCAAACAGAGAGCACTGTGCTGTAGGACACTCTTTAGGGCACAAAATGTCCAGGAAGAACCTGCAGTGACTTCAAGGACTCTTAAAGTAGAAGACTGGAGGAAACGGAGAGGACAGATCTGTTACTTCAGTTCTGATAAACTATCAAGGTCTTTCTAGTTGATAACTAAATAACAAAGAAATTTAGGCATTGTCAAATTAAATCAAAACCATATATATCATCTTGTGTGTAAATAACGTATTTTCAGAACTGAAACTTTTTCTGTCATCAATAACAAACCTGTTATCTGTTGCTGTGCCTGTTTTTCAAGCCGGCTAGCCTCAGCACAGGCAACAGGGCTTTCTTTCAGTGAGTTCTTTTTCGCTCAAGCTGCTCCTGTGTGGCAATGGCTGGAGGATGAAAAGGGGGGACTCCAGAGACGCTGGGTCACACGAGTTTATTGGAACCCCGGCATGGGGTCCTCACCTCGACAGTCAGCGTGCCAAACACCCCGGCTAACTCTCGGGTGAGACCTTATAACTGGGGATGTTACACAGAAAGGGAACCAATAAGGTTTAACAGGGGGGTGGCTGGTCTCATAAACAAACATACAAAACAACCATACAATGAACATTAGAAGGTGACAATCAGGATTCTGTCCAATCACTCAATGCCTCTCTCAGAATCTTCCAGAAGTGGGGTGTGACCCCAAAAATGATAGACAGCAACAGGTGACTGTCTATGAAGTGATGGACAGTTAACTGTCTTTGGGGGGCAAAACATAGGGAGAATACAGAACCAAATACAGAACTGTTACTGGGGAAAAAACAGGGATAAACCGAACGTGGGTAACAAAAAGAAGTACAGAGAACAAACCAATTTACAAAGAACATTTACTTATGAATTAAACTCAAAATTAAAAAATGCACTCCCACAGTTATCTCTGTGGTAAATCTGCAATTTCTGCAAGCAAAGACACAGAGACTCTGCTGCACCTGTGAAGCTGGGGATAACTGGGACACTAATACATACCAGAGTTATACTCAATAGGGGCAGTAACATTGCACCAGAGAAACCTGGATATCCTCTTTGAACAGATATGAGTCAGATATGAGTCAAAAGTCAGTAAGTTTCAGCTGGTACTGTGCAAGACACCTGAATAGATAGGTAGATATTTTTTCCAGACAAGTATCTGGTGCACATACTTCTGACCTGGCAATGGCACTACAACAAGAGTCAATCAGGAGCCTTTTGTCCTGAATGTGTCAAGTACTGTTGCACTTGCCCCCATCATCCCTGCCCTATTTTTTAATCCTGATCTTTATATAACTTAGTGATTTTTACCCCTTTTGAATGGCCACCAATGAAGGAATTCACTAATATTTTTATTTGCACTAGCCTCTGATATGTCTGGAAACTCTATATAATGCTTTCAGGAGTGCCCTTGGTTGTGGCTTGTGTGTATGTCTCATGTTAAACTGCACTCTGCTTCTAACATTTCTCAATTTTCATAGTTAATTTTAACATTCAGGTTTTCCATAATTTTTATATATATATATATATATATATATATATAAGAGATACCATGGAGTATAGGTGAAGGGGAGGATATGTTAGTTTTAGACTACATTAAAGCTAAGATAGAATCCATCAATATAAGGATATCTTGTTTCCACATTGCTGCTTGGAGCTTGGGACTTATATTTCCATGCACCATAAATTATCTTTATCCACATGCATTTGACAAGTCATATATCCAGAAATAAGTATGTAAATTAAAAAATAAAAAAAAAAAAAAGAAAAAAAGGGAAAAAAAAGCAAAACAGAAGCTGATAAGTTGTTGTAAAACTGGACTAGTTATTTCCTTATTCATTAAGAAGGGAAAAATATTCAGTGCTGAGTGCTCTGCATGTCCAAGTACAGCTCACTACTTATTTCCACGTGTTAAATAAGTATGATGCATTAGCTCACTCAGACAACCCTTCTCAGCTGTTTTCATGTTGTGATTTTCATCCATGAGGTGATATAACTCCCTATTTAAGTCACCTATGAATTTTCTCATGAGGGTTTATATTTGTAAAATCACGACCACTAACTATTAGTAGAAGCAAGGGTGAACCTAGAGTTTCTTAGGATGTCTTCAGAAGATTAAGTAATTTTAAAAACATGCTGCTGCAGCTAAAGATAGACCACCCACATCCTGCATTTTTCCTCAGCCATGCTTGCCTCCCAGCCCTCGCCTCCTGAAAAGAAAAAAGAAAAAAGAAGATGTCAGTGTAAGGAAAGCAACAGAAAGACACAGAGTACAAGTTAACTGGGAAAGAGTTAGGTGGACACTTCCATGCTTGCTCCAGGGCAGGATTATGGTAGTTCAATCAGGTTGTTCCAGGGTTTTATGTGAAGCTATATGAAATTCAAGATAAGAAACTTTTAAGGGAGTATTTCATGTTTTTAAAGGTACTACTTTTGTAAAATGTCTTCTCATGAAGTTTCCTTCAATTTTCTGTTTGCAGAGTCAGGGCCTCCTAGAGGGCCACCAGCCAGTGCCACTCCCAGGGGCAAGACAGCAAGGGGGCACTGGGCACCTCACTGGGGATGGGGACAGGTTAGGGTCAGGCTCATGAGTGTGCCTGGCTTTAGGGGCTTCTGGTCAGGCAGGATAGAGCTGGAGACAGGTCCTGCTGTGGCATGGGAAGGGTGGCCAGGGACAGCAAAAGCTAGCAGTGGGCTTGGATACCCTCACAATCAACAGCTTTACCTGCAGAAAATGTTCAGTGGGTGAAATTGCAGCCTGTGCATTCGATAAGAGGGAGAAGCAGGAGCGTGAGCAGGTCAGAACTGAAACCTTCTATGGGTCTCCTCACATGTGAGCTGAATTCAGCTTTCTACCAGTGAGGGCTTTAAGAAATGCATTCATACAATCTTTCTTGCTAGAATTAATCATGAAATTAAATATCAAACAGACCTCATCAATACTCTTCTTAATATTTCTCTTTTAGGCATTAGATATAAGGGAATAAAAATTTAAACAGATCTTGCTGCTTGTGCAAAGCTTGTGGAAGGCTACTTGTTCTTGGGCTAAATCCACCAGCTTCTAGGCAGAGAGATCAGGAAAAGTCTTGCACAAGCGCTTGTGGACAGCCCTCATGACAACTGCCTCTGTGGGCAAGGCCACAGACTGGTGGCACTTGCAGCCTTTGGGCTTTGGCTGGTGAACTGAGTAACCTGGTGTAGAACAAAATGGGTGACCATGCATTCTGGATCCCACAGCCCCTCTGTGTGACTCAGACTACCCACCTCCCTCTCCCTTCTTTTCCACAACAGGAGGGAATTTTTTCTCTCTGGTAGCTCAGCCCTGCTGTATTTGGAGGTGTTACCCGCTCAGGGCTGAACTGCTGTCACCATCTATACAGAGTGTACTGCATAGATTGATTTTAAAGTAATGTATGGGTTTGTTTGAGTGAAGGGAATGTTAAAAAAATGGTTATAAATATTGAAGGAGCTGGGAGAAATCTAGGGACAGAGTTATGGTTTTGGGCAGGTTTTTCTTTTTTATCACTATTTGGATAGGAATGGAAAAGAAAAAAAAAGTGAAAAAAGATGCCCACACAGAGGGAAGATGGAAAAGAGCAAATAAAGTATTAGGCTATGAGTTTCTCCTCTGCTTTTTCTCACAGAAAGGGAGCCAGATGAGGTAATGTGAAATCAGCAGCACCAACTAACCATAAAAGAAAAAGGTCTGGCTGTAGCTCGACCTGAAAATAATGATAGGTGATGTAGACAGAGTTTAAGGCACAGAAACAGCAACATCCTGGAGGTCTAATGTGAATTATCACCATGGGGGGAATGACATAGGGGAACATATACAAATAAAGAGCATCAAGATTCTGTGTCTATGACAACTGTCTTGGAGTGTGTCCAACAGCCTCCTTGGGGCTCAGTAAGTTCAAATAGTAAACCTTGCTGTGCCTGGATAGTCCAAGCAGACTCCCAGGGGTTCCTTGAATATATAAGACATAGAGAAAAAACAGAAGCAGTGGACAGTTCATATAAAATCACAGTCAAAACAATATCAGCATCTCTTCTCTAGATATATTGCTCTTATGAGACGACAGTGGGCTGGTGTCCCAGTGTAGTTAACATATACAAACAGAGAGTGGAAGACACAAGTCAGATACCTTTTCTGAATCAGACAAAGACAAATTACAGAATCAGAATTGGTCTAGATACCAGTATGAAACTAAGCGCTTGCTTATTAAGCACTGCAATGGCTATTTTTCATGTATAGAGTGGCTTCTCTACATCCTCTGTAAGGATTGTTTATATATTCTGTGAGTCAGGAACTCATGCACTGGAATGTTCCCTTGGGTTTTATCTGAAATATTCACTAGTAAAGGTGGTGATTTCAATTAGATGTTAGAACTGTCCAACTGTTTATATGACGAGAATTATTTTCCTTCACCATCCCACATTTCATAGCCTTAACACAGAATTACAGGTAACATTACAGATATTGGTATGTCTTCATCTCTCTTTGAAGAACTCTCTTCAAATAATTGAATTAATGTCTTGGGGGAATTCTGTAATTTCCAAATTGCTGGATGAAATATATATTCAATTAATCCATTCTTCTTTTACCTTTAGATTTCTTAAAAGAGTCCCACACCAAAGATTTTATTTTCAGTTCTGATGAAACAAATACTTTCAAATGAAATGAAACAAAATTTTACATCTCTCTGTATAATAAACAGAGATTTTCCTATATTTAAGGAAAATAAATCAAACCATGTGACAATTGTTCTTTAACTAACAAATTGTGAATGTTTAAAAATAGCACACTGAATCAGAACAGAATGTTTGTTTTTAGAGCATCTGAAAGATACAGCAGGATGTGCAGTTTAGAATGTGTGCAGGTGTGAATAATTAAAACCCACCACGTTTATGTATCTTTGCTTACACAATCATTCTCATAGCTACAAGTGATTCTAATCAACTACACTGAGAGGTGATGGGACTTTATAAATAGCATATAAAGCAAATTTTTGTAGCCTCTGTGTAGTTTGGATCCTTTCTTAGCATGCACACTGCTGAACAATAATAAAACTTTAACAATAGTCTTCACACATTTTCAGAACTTTTTTCCTCTCATTATAATACAACCTTCAAAATAACTATCCTTTCAGTGTTAAATAGTTGTACAATAGTAGTTTACTTCCTCCAAACTGATTCAAAGCACACATTGATATTTTAAATGTCTTAATGAAAATTTAATTATAGCGAGCCAGCAGATATCCATTATTTCAATAAACAAAAAGGATCCATACCAAGTGAAGTCCTTCTCTCTTTTCTATTCTTCTAAAAACAAAAGGAAAAAAACCCAAATAAACCTATGACACAGTTTTGTATGTCTTTACCTTATCTAATCCAAAGAATGATGCCTCATTCACAAAACAAAGCTTCTTCATGAGCAGTACACCACTGGTGACATGCTGTTGTACTCACAGACAATCAATTTTTAGACAGTTCTTTTTGCCTTCCCTTGTGCACCTGGTCTTGATTCTCCTACTGCTTCTTCAGTGAAGAAATGACATGCTGATCTAATGGAAACTTCTGTGTTTCCAATGGCCCTAAACTTACCAGTTTTCTAGGTGACGTTTTCTGTCCACCCACCTCTCAGCTGTTTTTATTAATGTACCAGTATTTTGAGTGTCTCAATGAAATAAGGGATCCAATGTCCCAACCGCTTCATAAATTGCTCGTGCCTCAATGAATTAAATAATCTCAACAGACACAAAGGACGGAGTAGTTGGAAAGCTAAAAAGGCAGAAGGAAATATGACCAAAATTACGGGTCTTTTATGGATCAACAGAAGTAGAATTTGGAGCTCAGGATACCTATTCAGTACCAGGTCCCGTCAGTATTACAGTGTAAGCTGTCTACATTCAGAGCATTAATTAGTCATGAGACCTAAGGGACAATAAAGTTTTCTGATATAGATTTACCATGTGGGGAATAATTGAACAGGAGAGGATAAACAGGAAAAATAATTTCTCTCATCACAAAAATCAGAAGTTAATCTGGTCTTTTTTGCATCTTAAATTCTTCTTTTTAATAAAGTGGTAACAGGGTCTTTGGTAAACATTCACAAGAGAACAAGACATTTGTATGGGAAAAAATCAGGCATCTTTAGGACTTGTAGATATTTTTCCAAACCAAAGAGACGTCATATTACACAAAATTATGAGACTAAACATAAAGGTTTTGATTTGTTCCCCCAAAATCTAAAAGACAAAAAGCCTGTTATCCAAGCTTTACACCAATCAAGGAAGTTTTAATTATAAGTATGCAAAAATCAACCCTAGTTTAAATGTGAAGACTGTTTTTTATTAGACACTTAGGAATGAATTTACAAAAGGGAGGGAAATTTAAAGCCTCTAAGGATGTGATAAAATTATGTGTTATATAATCTGTTAATAAATGAATTTGACTTGCTACCAAAACTATTTAAACATGAATTTTTGTGTTACTCGTTTGATAAATCTGTGCTATGGTGCTGCAACTGTGGGACAGCTGCTTTCCATGTTTCACAATAGTATATGAATGTCATAAATAACATAATGATCTGACTGTCTGTGAGTCGTGAAGATAATGGGTGAGTCCCATTTGCATTAGCTCCAATCCATGCAAGCATAAAATCTAAGCTAAGCACCAGGACTTCAGTAAAATATCCATATGTCCAAATTGTTCCTTTACTTGTCCGCATAAAACTTCTTGGATATTAAAGGGAGAAAGATAGATGATGAAGAAAATAATAAAAAAAAAAGCCCACAACAACTCATTTGAGCCACACTTCTGTGTGTATCACATGTAAAGAGTTTGGAACACAGCTGTAGGAATGAGTACCTGTCCTCGCAGTGTTGGATGACAATACCCATCCCTCTTGAAGGGTTATGGCAACACTTTTCTCAACAGTCTCCCATGTCTCCTTTCCTGTCTTCCTTAGCCAGTTAAGAAAATAATTACTATGAAGCCACAAGTGAAATATTGAAATTTGAAGTTCTTGCTCTGTCTTCATATTCAGCTGTACGCAAATTCAGAGTTGTTTCACTCAAATTTATTTGCTTATTTATGAACTCATTATAACGATTCTTATCTTTCCTTCTTATAATATCAGATATTGCTTTTACATTCTAGGTCTCAAGAGAACTTACAGATCCCATATAAGTCAGAATTGTGACAGAAGGAGCATAGCTGTTTCCTTTGAATTAGTGTTCTGGATTTAGGAATTGTCAGCAGTTAACTATAAGCCTTTAATATTGAACAAAATTACTGAAATAAGAATGACTCTGGTTTTCATTAAAGAAAGAGAGTATTCTCTTTTAAGGTAATAAAATGACAAGATATTCATGTCCTGTCCACTTAAAACTGTTTTCAAAGGATTATACCACAAGTATAATGTTCGTCAATATCTCAATAGAAAATAAAATAAAAGATATTCACATCAGTGGCAAAAAAGTTATATTTTGTATCAGAACAATAATTTTACAGAACTGATGGAAATAAAGTTTGTCTTTTCTTGTATTTCAGTAACACTACTCTCTCTAAGTTAAACTTTCCTTAAGTTTGAAGTTTGGCTTGGGGATTTTTGCATATCTTCTATAAAACATAGAGCATTATCTAACAATTCTATAAAAGTTCTACAGAAAAGATAATAGTTATTGCTGAGCAGGGTTTATGCAGAGTCACGGCCTTTTCTGCTTCTTGAACTGCCGCACTGGGGAGGAGGCTGGGGGTACTTGGAAGGAGACACAGCCGGGACAGGTGACCCAAACTGACCAAAGGGACATTCCAGACCATAGAACATCATACTCAGTACATAAAGTAGCGGGAAGAAGGAAGGAGGAGGGCACATTTGGAGTGTTGCCATTTGTCTTCCCAAGTCACTGTTCTATACAATGGGGCCCTGCTCTCCTGGGGATGGCTGAACCCTTGCCTGCCCATGGGTATCAGGGAATTCTTTCTTATTTTGCTTTGCTTGTGTGCATGGCCATTTTTTTTTTCCTATTAACTTGTCCTTATCTTAACCCATGAGTTCTCTACCTTTTACCCTTCTGATTTTCTCCCTGCTCCTGCTGGTGGGGGAGTGAGCCAATGACTGCATGGATCTTAGCTGCTGGCAGGGTCGGTAGAATCTTAAAAATAAACTTAGGGGATTGATGGGGTTTGTTTCACTAGAAAAAGAACAAAAATAAACATATTTTTCTTAATGTCTTCTGATCTGAGGGTTTTTTGTTTGCTTTTTCACTTGAAAAATAATTGACGATTTTCAAGCTGTTTTAGTCCAACTCTCTGTTAAGCTGGCCTGTCTAGATCAGGAAACACTAGCTTAAGGAAAATGTTGTGATAAGCTGGGTAAGTTTAGTCACTGTCCTTTGTATGGACGCCCAAGAAGTTTGCTCCTCTGCCCCTCGAAGTCATATTCGGATGTGGAATCAGTTGAAACAGCAGTTTCACACACTAGTTTCAGAATTCAAATCCTAGAATTATCTTGAAGTATAATGGTTGCCTGTATTTCCATAAATTATACTCATAAATTTCATATGATTCTTTACTTCTGTCAGTGAACATGTACTGATATTACCCCAACTCTTGTAGATTCCACAATCACAGTCTGAACATAACCCAACAGAAAATTAGAAAGTGTTGGAGCACTAGTAATGAATTGTCTAAATAAATACCTTCAGCTGCCACCCCAGAAGGATGTGGGATGTGTAAATTCCAAGCAGATGTCTTGAATAACCCAGAGTATGTAAAATAGCCTATGTTTAGGCAACTCATTCTATCTTCACTACTTTGAGAATGATACACACCATATCAGAAAGCAAGCACCAAGACAGTATGTTTTCACCAGTGCTATTTTATCCATTAGACTTTGGCTGGACAATTAAAATTTTAATAATATGAGGTACCAGTATTTTTTACTGTCTGGGGAAGTCACACCGTAACATTTTCTACATATAATAACCATTCCACCAAGAAATAAGCCTGGGGCTAAAAAGTCTCTTTCTATTACTGCTACAGAAGCTCCACCTTATTTGTGTGAATGAAGTAAATAATTACTGGGGGGAAAAAAAGAGAGAATTTAGAGATGGACCAAGTATCCATTCAATCCTTCTTTATGCCAGTGAATATTTCATTAACTTTGCAATACACTGACTCCACAGAAGAGACTGAAGTACATGCAGTCATACACAGCTACAGTAGTCTAGCCCTGGAACGAGTTAAAGCTTCCTAATTTGAAAACAGATTCCCTCAGGGAGTATCAAACCAAAAGTGAGATGCTTACTAAAAGGAAACTGTGGGAAAATAGGGTTCCAGCATAAATCCTTTTCTAGGAGTGTCTTTTGCCTAAGAAGATCTCACCTGGTTTAGATGTTTATCCCCCTCTGCAGAGTCGTGGAGATTACTCAGTCAGTGTTTCAACAGGATTTCTCATGTAGCAAACATTATTGAGTTAGTCACAAGTGTATGAAGATGAAGGAAAAAGTCAACATGTTTTCCATCACCTGTCATCATTATCTTTTGTTACTTCTGATAGACTCTAAAGTAAGTGCAAACACATTATATAATTTACAGTTACAAAAGTAGATTATCTACATCAGCTACTTTACTTTTATGTACATCTGGTATCACTCATCACAGGCAATCCATGTGTAAGTGAGACAGTGTTTAACAGCTCATCTTTAGTAGGAAAGCATGCTGCTACCACAATAAGTTTTTCCTTATTGGATAATAAACTCACATGTGTAGTCTTCACACAGTCTGTCACTCTGCAGAAAGCAAATTAAGCAGAGCTTGCAGCTGTTTCCATATTTAAAAAAAAGACATGGAGTACCATTAAGAGAAAAGGAGATAAATCTAAATCTGATTTATGTTATGATTTTAATGTTACTATTTTTAAAGATGCCAGAAAGAACCATTCACACAACAAAAAGAGATGCACACTGAAAATACCCATCCTAAGATTACCAATGCGTCTCTAACATACAAATCCAAGCCAAAGTCAAATCTCTTGCTGGGACAGCTTACAGCAGGACGGAATTTAGCTCATTTTATTCATTACAGTTTGATAAAATGGTTGCTATACTGGGAACCCACTACCAAGGACCAAATGAAACATTAACATGATTCCCTCCCATGAGCACATCAACTCATAAAGTTACTGACAGCTTTGTAACAAGAGCAGTTGTCATTGGTACACATGAATGGCAGTCATGTCCTTTGCCATTCACTGGCAGATTTCCAGAGTCAGTGTGGGCCTTGCTTTGTCATGAATAACTCTGGGTGAAGTACAGCTTACATCTGCATTAACAAGCAGCTCCCCAAAGGGAGCAGATCCATACAGAGGAGCAGCTAATGCTAAAGATCCAGTGTGCACAGCACATTACAGGAAATTTTACTTCTGACTAGCTGATTTGTGTACTGAGCAGTCAACTGGGCACAAAGTACATTACGAAGCTCCAAAAGTGAATAATCTATCTTAGTTTCAGCAGAAAGAAGTCTAAATTATGTGCCCAAGATCTTGTGCCACAAATGAAAGCAAATACATGGTCTCGATCCAAACTGAAGTGCTACTCTAAAGCTACTCTGTCTCTCAGCAGAGGCATCTCTTTTATTTGCATGCAGGGCAGGCTGTATCTCTACTGCTCCCCTTCCCCTGCCCTGTTAATGCTAAGGTCCTAAGGCAGATCATTTTGCAGCAACTGACTTCATGAGTGCTTCTCATAGAAAAGGGCACTTTTTATAGGAAGGGATAGTTCTGGACTATTGAATCCAGTCCTTTAAAGGCTATTACATCACAGGTTACTTGTTAATGAATTGAATACCATTTATTAATTGCTTTTTGTCCTGCATATTCCCCTTGGAAATCTGAGGTACTGGATAACTTAATTAATCTACTACAACCACTGTCCATTATTGAAATCAGCTATGCTTCCAGTTCCCTCAACATCCCTCATTTCCCACAAGCCTGTACATACACACTGACATACCATGTCCATCCTTCCTTCCTTCCTTCCTTCCTTCCTTCCTTCCTTCCTTCCTTCCTTCCTTCCTTCCTTCCTTCCT
>JANPWX010000021.1:2824978-2842522 GCA_024734555.1 Trochalopteron elliotii
CTCATAGTTGACCTGTAATCAATTAATGTGAAAATTTCTTTCTCTTCCATAGTAAATTCCAACTGCTGATATTTTCAGAGTAATGCTTGGATTGTTATTATTAGTTCCTAAGAGTCTTCTGAAATTCTTATGATTGAATTTCATTCATAAGCATTAGACAATTTTTCAATTTCTTTTGATATTCTGTTAAGCTTTCATTGTAGTGGTCTCTGAATTTTAGAATATTTTAGCAAATTTGAGCAACAAATTGCTTCACTGATGGTAATATTTATCTTATTTTGAACCTTAAGGAGTTCTGACAGTAATATAATGTTCCTAATATGACTGTCTATTTAAATTTTTTTTCATTTTTGCTAGTTCTTTTTTATAATTTTTTCTGGTTTAATTACAGATTTTATTCATCTCTGCTATGGAACTGATATTTTACTGAAGGTCCAGAAGCATAGGATCTCCTGTGTTTCTCTGATTTAGGAAAAAAGTTTATTAAAGAAAATTACCAGGTTAATTTGCCAGTCACTAAGTCTACTGAGTGATGTTGCACCTTATTTCATCTGACTGAGCTGATGTATTATCATAATGCCCACAGTGCAAAAAATAATCAGTACTTATATAGTTCTGTGAGTTGTTTAAAAGCACTAGAAATAGATATTTTGACACAGAAACAGGACAACACTTTTTAGATATGTCAGACTTGAGAACAAGAGAAAAATTACCTAAAGGTAAAGGTCAGCACTGAGAATGAAACAGTGTGTCATTTCTCTGTTTTGGAGACCCAGATCCACATTCAGTCTTTCATTCCACAGATTATATCATGCAAAAATTTATTAATATATTTGCACTTTATGAATTTTGTGGCACCTTATGGAGTTGTGAGAGATCAGCATAAATTATGTAAGTGACTGGATAGACTTTTGGTAGAAGGTGTTGAACCCATATACTTTTATGCTGCCAGGATGAAGTGGGAAATAAAACAGAAATCATTAGGATGTGTTGGACTTCATGAATACTTGCTAGTTGGCTTGAAAAGAATATCTGTCAGAACCTTTTTTTTTTTCCCCCATTTTGCTAGCAGGGTTTCTTACAGAGCCAGTACCATGAAATTCTAATGTTATCCTACTCCTTTTTCTCTGAAATTGTCTATGAACAGGTATGAATATTTATATAACAGCAAGAACTGAAAGTTTTTTCTGTTTAAGAGTGGACCTAAAAAGCTTTATTCCTCTTAAGATTCTCTATAAAAACCTCTCGTAGATAAAACAGTAACTTTATAATATTCCACTCAGCCATTCCAGCATGGTTTCTTTCTATGTATATTAACTGGGAATATGAATATGTAAGGTTTTAAGAATTCTCTTCTACATTTCAATCCAGCAAAATATTTTATGATGACATGTTACACGTAATCATAATTTCATTATCTTATAGTTTAAGGCCAAAAATTTGGAAAATATCATTTCACACATGCACCTTTCATCTTTGGCTCTCTTTGGGATTCATTTTTCTCTTTCTATTTTCCCTTTTTTTCCCCAATAAATAGTACTCTGAGAGTTTATTTCAGCAGATTTACTGACTTCAGGCACAAGTTTATTTTTGCTGCACATCTCCAAGAGAAGTCTGACTCCATCTTCACTATACTCTGTCATTAAAGTGTTAAAGATTAGCACTAGAATTCCTATTTAGCTGTCTCTTTTTCAGATTTAGCAAGATCAGGTGTTACAGTCCCACCTTATAAATCTCACATATACGTATCCACAAATCAGTGAAATGGCAGAAACCTCTTTTTCTAATGTTCATTTATCTTATATATTCTGATACTCTTCAATCAATCAATAAATAAATGCATAAATAGCAGTCAGATATCAGGATGCTCAATTGGAATTACAGAATTTTCTGAGAAATGTAAAGAACGTATAGATTGTGTGGAAAAATTAAAATCTAGTTAAATTTAAAGGTGGTAATAAATCTTGCTTTGTTGTTCCTTTGTGAAATGAAGTAGTCTATTGGCTGCATCTGCAATTTTTCTTTTTAATTGCAGTATGACACAGGATCCCTACTTAACAATGAGCAATGAACTTGAAACAAATCTAATAATCACTACCATCAAATCAAGTGTGGCCAACTGAGGCACTAACTTCATTCTCATCCCACACCATGTTAAATTCAGATGGAAAGGGGAGGTCATCTGTTGTCATTTTTTAAAACCTTGATTTGAAGTTTTCCAGAATAAAATTCTAGCAAACCTTTTACGCATCACCAGAGTGATAATGATATGTGTTAAAACTAATGTTCATTTCTCTTTTGATCTTTGAAGCAGAAGAGGTGACCAACAAAATGAATAGCTGTAACACTTAGTGACTCCATGAAAAATGGAAAATACATACAATTTATGCTGCTGGATGGAACACTGTATTTATGCTCTAGTAAGAGAATTTTCTTTTAATCCAGAAATCACAATCCTTTACACAAATGCTGTGAAAAATAGGAGCTGGCAAGTGTTTTAAATATATGTTAGTTTTGTCATCATTCTTTTTAAATGAGGAAAAGTCTGACAAGTAGTCGGCAGAAGACAGTAGCAGACCCAAAGTTAAAATATATGTTTCAAGCAACTGTAGTTGAATTCACTGCTCAAAAATATGTTTAAAAGAATGTGCTTCACACTCAGTTGGAGTCAGTCAGGTCACATCATGGAACACAATGCCATGAGAGGAATCGAGCATCAAGATTTGTTCAAGCACATATACCATTTTGCTAGAGGGGGAGCACGGGTGGGGAGGGAAACAGAACAAAGTAGAAAACTATTAATGCAAAAAATATCTCTCTTCCTTAAAACCATAGATAAGGACAAATATTTAAACTGATGATTGAAAAATTGTTAAAATATTTCAATATCCTTATCTCATCTGTGTGATATCTATCATCCAGTTTAACATCTTAACATGATCAGTAACAAGAAGTTACCATCAGTACCTCATTTTCTTTGAGAAAGTAGTGCGCTGCTTCTTGAACTGCCTCTAAGATGCAAAAGATGCAGTTGGGCAGATTACTTTCTTTGATCCAGCTGGCTCAGTATCTGGTATTTCTCCTCAACACTTTCATAAAACACGAGTCTCTTGCAAACCTACCATCATTGCAGCACTATGAATACCAGCTCCATTATTTTTGACAGAAAAAAAAGTGGTATTAAATTGTTTCAGCACATTAGGGGGTATTCATACAGGTTATGTAACTGACAGATCAATGAAGGCCAGAACTTTTCAGGAATGCATAGGCAGCTAAACAAAGTAACCTTTTCTACTCCCATAGACTGATCCAGAGGAAGATACCTTTTTTCAAATTGATTATATGACCTTTACTTGTCCTTTCCAAGGAAGTTATTTATTTGCTAAAACTAATTTCAGTAGTGGTTTCAACTAATCTGTTAGATTTCTAATTGGAGAAACAAAATAAGAGGAAGCACACTGAGATCATGCATCAGTTGGAAGACAGAAAACTCAGTAAGGTAATTCTAATAGCTGCACATCCCAAATCATGTTATGGAGAAAGATCTATGATACTGATTTGTTAAGGTTTGTTGTTTGCAGAGCTAAATTTCAGCTGTTGTCTGAACTTTATTTGTTTAACCTTTCAGATGTGCATGAAGAAACTCACAAGTACTTACAAAGGTGGTAACAGGTCAAGGAATTAATCTCTTGTGATCTCACCCTGGACCAGTGATATAATGTAGATGTGCCACAATTTCTGATCAAGCCCACTAGAGAGCTTGTGCTACTTTTGCAAAGTTCTCATTTGGTCACAAGTTGGTTCATCCTGTGAAGATAAATAAGGAGTTCTGTTTTTGTTCAGATTTTCCATTTCCTGAAATTTTCAGGGGAACATAAAGAAATGCCTAGGTCATCTGTTTTAGGCAACTGTGAGTAATTTGGCATAGTTCTGATGATATTCTGTGGCCTGCCATATGCAAAACTGGAAATCAGTGGGTCTAAGACCCTTCTGGCTTTAAAAATCTATTTTTGGAAATCTGTTATGTTTATGAATGAGAACTATTTAAATATGATACGAGACTTTGCCTATGTTTACCACAAATTTTCTGTATTTTGCATTCAGTCACCAGGATGTTCATAGTCAGTTTTTTATAGCTGTTTGGACAGATACTTTTATGATATTCCTAAATGTATTAAAGTGAAAAAAAGATGTCTTTCTTGGAAAAATGCATTCAGCAAGGCAGTTCTTCTCTTTTTTCCCCTTATAATGGTGTATTGTAAAGCCATGAATGTCATAAATTTATTCTGGGGGCTAAGTAAGCATGACAGTCTCTAAAATGAACAATGTTCATTTGGAGAGATTATATGGTCTTAAATTATAATTTCTAGAGGAAATAACTGAATCTTTGGACCCCTTATGATGTGTATTTGGAAATTGTTCTCCTATGTAAATGTGTACATGAAAAATGCCTATTTAAAACATATATATATTTCTTGTTAAATGCTAGTTTCTTATTCAATTTAAGAGACATTCCTTACATTTTCAATAGATTTTACGAAAAAAAATTAGTTTTCAGAAAGAAGAAAAAGAAATAAAGAAGTCAAAAAATAACACTCAGAAAAAAGACAAGAAGTCTGATGGAGATCAGGTTTTAATTACGTACAAAAAACAGTGTACATTTAACTTAGAGAGCGTGTGTATAAATCATTTGTTTTTCCCACTGGTGGTACCAGATACTCAGATAAAAGGGCTGCAAAGATTCAAGATTACCAACTGAAACTCAGGACACAGAATGTATGAAAATATACTAAAACACAAATTAATGATAATGAGGCATATGATAAATATACAAGGGAAGCATAGAAAAGAGAGAAATCCACTTTACTACCTGAAAACATAGAAGCTTCTCAAATTTTTTTACTTCTAAGTATTTGTATCAAAATTCAAACAATTTTTTAATCAGCAAAAGCAGTTTGTTCCTAAATATTGTGGTATGTTTAATTTTCTTTTTTCTATTCATAAATTTGGTAGACAATCTAAGTTACTTCTTCCAGCTCCTTCCAAGACAATGGAGAGATGTTCTGTTTTAAACAGCTGTTTTAGAATAGGATGAAATGGCCTCCAGAGGTTCTTCTCTCTCCAATGACCTAGTTGTACTGGGGAAACAGTGTCCCCAGCTCACACACAAGAGTCCAGCAGCAGAGAAACCAAGGTCACACATAAAACAGGGATCTGAGCAGGATTCAGTATGATATTTCTGAGTGCTGCTGAAATGCTCCACATACTAAATCAGCAAAATAAAAAATTCATTCCTCTATTCCATTTTCTCATTTTCTTTTGCACAATCACCCTATTTTTACAAAGTATCTTTCTTCATATGTAAAAAATGGTTCTTTGCATTGTTGCCTGCCTTAAAATTCCTGTCTTAGAATCTCCTTTTCCTAAAAGGAGGCAATTCTTTAAAAAAAGATTGGAAAGTACAGTCTTGGAACCCGAGGAAATGAACTGTCTAATGACTTATGGATAAAAATAAAAGGGGAAAGAAATAAATGAATAATTAAACAGCAACAACAAAAGCCACATCCAAAGGTGGCTTGGTCGAGTCGGAAATACATATGTAAAGACATGGAAATACATATTTTAACTTTTTACGCAGGCAGATTGAATACCCAAAAAGCACACACACAAGAATTTTCTTCTCTAGTAGAAAGTTTAGGTCATCTGTCAGATCTTTAATCCATCTGTCACTGAAGAAACAACCAAAAACCTTTAGCCAAAATGATTCAGACATTTCTAAGAACACGTGAAGTAAAAATATTTTGTTTGCCTACGTTAAAAATACTCTGGAAGATTTTTCTTGAGAACGTTTAGCATTTCTTATTTTAGGGTGACAAAGTATGCATTGCTGACTGATGGAGATGATCTTTGTGTCTGAGATGTGTCTTTAGTGCTGCTAAAATTCCATCAGTGTGAAGACAGATTGCCCTGGGTGTGGGGAAAAGAAAAAGAAAGCTAGGAAAACTTCATAGTTATTCTGTTCTACAAAGAACAAAGGGAGGAAGGGAAACTTCTTGATGTTTCCACACTACAATATTTGATTTTCCCATCTGTTCTCTAATATCTTGTCTTTCTATTTGTGATTGTGAGAATAGTGTGTTTGTGTGTGTGTGGTTGTGCTGTATGTTTGACAATGGCATTTATTTAGTTCTTTGCAAAAAAAAAATCAAGCTTTCTTTTTTTATGTGTATAGAAACAGGCACTAGAGTTGTAACTGATGAAAACTAAACTATATTCAGGAGCAATAATATTTTCCTAAAAGTTATATCCTATGTTTCATTGAAGTTATCATGAACCAATTTCTTTATTCAGGGTGTACTCCTAAGCTTGACTTTTTTACTATAAATATTGTCATAAGTGATTTTTCCCCTCACACACACATATATTAACTGGAAGTGAAAGCCCTGCCAATGTTCTTGGTACACTGTTTGAAACAACTAACATTCTGTCTTGTGAGTTTAAAAAACAAGTGTTTGAAGAATGCAAAAACTGCACAGAAGAAAACTCAGCATATTTCATGCACATCTATTTCAAATCAAATGGTCTGTGAAAGCATTTTAGAGCCGTCTGTTTCATACTAAGGTATTGCGATATTTCAGAATAAATACAACTCTTGATGGGCATCTTTATTCTTCCTAGGCCAGAAATTAGCACAACTCACAAGCCAGTCCTAAACCAGTTTCAGGTTTGAGCAAAGAGAAGGAAAGGAATAAAAGAAATCAATTAAATGTAGAATATCCTCCAAAGACACTATTTTATTCATTGCATCAGAGATCAATTAATAGAGAAGATCAGGAAAAGCCTTGTATTCAGTATTAAGGCTGGCCTGGGTTTTACAGAAGCTGTGCCTATTATTTTCATTAAACATACTGAGAAGACATTAGCAAGTGGAGAAAAATGTAGAGGTAACTTTCCCCCTCCCCCACCAAGAACTGACTAAGGGTAGGACAGGAAAATAACTGCTGGTAAATCCTGGCATCCCATGCTTCTCTTCTGAAAGGACCAGGAGACGAACATCCAAAGTGCTGTTACCATGTCCAGAACACTGTGCATCCTGACAGTTCAGTAGCCTCACTGCTCCCCACTCACTGCAGTATCTGGAATGGTTTTATTGTACAATATCATCATTGCCCCTAAACCACACAAGTTGCTTGTTCCGATTAAAACTGCACCCATCCCTCTGGGTTGATCCACAGAAAGGGTTCAAATAAGAGTATGAACAGTGGATTAATATACAGGTGTCTCACATTAACTGAATGGAGATAAAAATAAAATGTACTTATTTATTCTGATCAATAAAACTCTGAATAAATTTAGTTGCTGTTTTGTACCAATGTTTTTTTTTTTTACTATAACACAGTATTGAGTTTCCAGTAATGTTCTTCTTTTAAGCACACTCTTCAGAAGTTTTTCTTTCCTCCTATTATATTTATCTATGTATCTGTTATTTTCCCTTTAGAGCATAATAACAGCTGGTTTATTTACAGCACTGGTCTATTTAAGACATCTCAGTCAGACTGTTCAATCTAGACGAGATATTTGTTTCTTATTAGCCAGAATACGTCATAAATATGTCCTTTTATTTCAAAATAGCCACATGACAAGGGATCTATAGGAAGATGAAGACTTCTGCTGAATTTCTACCATCCTAATAAAAGATGGTTTTGTTGAAGTGCAGAATGATTGAGCTGTCACATTTTCTTTTGTTTGATTGCTAAGACAAACAATGAAGACTTTTATATGCAACATCTCTAAATATGTAAGGCTACAAAGCCTTCTTCTATTTATAAATTATGTTACTGCCTTGTAATGAAAAAAACATGAAAATGAGGAGGAGAGATGTCATTAAAAGATAATTGTTTTATCTGCAGCTTAATCCCTTGAATATCAGGCTGCAATTTCCCTTCAGGAGATGAAATACTTTGAAATGGTAGTGCTAATTTGAGCAGAATATCAGGACATTAATCAAAAAACTGTAGTGCTGCTTTGCTGGGTAGGCATGACAAATCTTTAAGGAATTGAGCTGGCAACCTGAATTTCTAAGTCATCTAGAAACACAAATAATCCAGTGGATATTTAAAATTCTACACGAACTGAGGGGAGGGACCATTATGTTTACATGTATATTTAATTCCAAACTTAACTTATTTGTGGAAGATTAAAGCAGTTTTGTTTGTAGTTACTAAGCTGAAAACAAAATGCCTGGAGCCTTGACTAGCTATATTCTCTGTATCGTAATTCAGCTGTCAAAATAGAACCGACCTCAGCAGGTATAAAACAATTCACAAAAAGGTCATGTTTGAATGTGTTTCCCTATTGCAGGTAATCAAAACAGAGTATAGCAGATTTTGTTGGAAACTGATGGTAGAGCAGATATGGAGCAGGATCACTGGGATGGGATATGTGAGTAGTCCTAATGAAATTCCACTAAAGTGACTAACCATTTAGAATGGAAAACAGACTCATGGGATCTAGGGTTTCACTCATGGTAAAGCTTGATTTTCTGGCTCAGTAGCTGCCAGCCACATGGGTGGTGTTACATCTACCTGATACAGTGACTTGAAACACACTGCTTCACTCTGTTCTTTCTCTCTATTCCTTTTGAATTGTCAGGATTATTAAGGCAGCTGTTCCGCGCTGCATTAATTCACACTGTGTGCTTTTCTTAAAACCCAACATTACACTTACATTCCTAGATTAACATTTGTGGATTTGAGACGACAGTAATATTCTTTAAAATACTCTTTTTCTTGACATATTGTTGTATACTCAGCTTCAGACTAATTACATTTTTTTGCACATAAATGAGCTGGGAACAAATGAAAAAGCTCAGTATAAATAACTATCTGCCTCATAAGACCCCACGCTGACTCAGAGATCAGGGATCTGATGTAGCAAGGCAGGAAACAAGTATATTAGGAAAAATATCACAGCTGTTAAATTCATCAAGATCTTCTTGGGGGGGATTATGCTTAGATTATCACAGAAAGTCTGAGTTTGGAAGGGACCTCTGGATGTCATCTAGTCCACCTCTCCTGCACAGACCAGGGCCAGCTAGAGCAGATTGCTCTGCAATATGTCCAGTTGGGTTTTGAGTTCCTCCAAGGATGGAGGACATCCTTGAGAGACTCAACAACTTCTCAGGAATACCTGTTAATTATCATCCTCAATCTGTAGTATTATCGTGTTTGTCAATCAGCATAAGTTTGATGAGGTCAAGAAACCAGAATTACTCCTCTGTAAATGACAGAAGTAAATTCACTCAAACATGTTGTTAGTGTGAGGAAGAAACACACAATCACGGAGTGATTGTCTGCGGTGCTTTATTGAAGAGTTCTGAGAGTCAGGGGCCTAGAGGCCCAAATCTTGACTCCACCAGAAATCGGAAAATAGACACAGTTTCATACTTTCTTATTACATAAGTATATATGTTAAACATTAAACTCCATTGTTCTATTACTTCTACCCAAGCATGAATTTAGAACAATTGATATTTTTAGGATTTATGTTTCAGACTCTTACAATTCGAATTCAAGATTCCTGTGATTTGTATTTAAGATAATAATCATATTTAGTTGCCAGATGCTTACAATTAACAATAAAGTAATTTTTCAATGATTATGATATGGGTACAGGTTCACCTTAACTTACTAAAGAACATCTAATTCTATTTTATGCCTTAGCATTATATGCATTCCCCTTCCCCCTTTCGGTTGCCTAGACAAGCTATACCTGGCTGCCTCAGAACAATAGCCTGAAATCACACCTGGCTACAGCGGAGCTAACTCCTATTCCTATGCCTTTTAGAAATCATGTTAACCCTATCCTATCAATGTCTGCAATTCAAATAAGTCATATTTAAACTTAAGGCTTGGAAAAGGTTTGGAAAATTCACTCTTTCTTTGATTTTTTTCAATCTTTCTCATTCATTTCACAGTTTCAGGCAGAACCAGGAAGAGAATTATAAGCTCTATCAACTACCACACTCCTAGCCAAGCAACAGAGTAGCAAAAGCAAATAATCTCTTCAAAATTACTGAGAGTCTAGTCAATTCATTTGAGAACTCCAGTGTGGTTAGCTAAGCTGGGCAGCTCAGATATGGTTCATATTTGCATAGCTGAGCTAGAAGATTTAATTTTTGCAAGCTGTTTTCATCATTTGTTTGTGTTAGTTAATTATTTCTGGTTTCATATTTAACTTTTGAACACAAGTTTTCTTCTTTATTAGTAATTTTAATAATATTTACAAAAAATTGTCAGCAATGTCTTTCAAAATTACTCATATCTAGTTATACAAATCTGATTTCTGTTATAAGAAGGAATGGTCATGGTCAGCTGTTGATGAATGAGATAGAGTTTAGTTGAGGAAAAAATCAAAGACTGAAGTTTTTCATGAAAAACAGCACTTGCAGTTGAATGGTTACAATAGTTGCTATTCTACATGTTCAAATGAAAGAATTCTCTCAAAGAAAAGCAAATTAGCAAGAAATGTTCTTGGAATTTACAGAATTACACTTACTTCAGTGAACTTTGGATCTCTTTGCCATTTTTTAAGAAGAGTTTATAAGCTCCACACTAGGGCTTCCAAACTAAACCTTCCAAGCTTCCCATCTGTAACTCTCAGAATCAGGCCAGCATGAATCGCAAGGAGCCAATTACTGCAAAGTGTTGCCATGCCAGCAGTGGCATTCACTTTTCTTTAATATTTTCACTAACCTTATTTCCCCTGTGGGCAAAATAGCTCCTGCTGTTTGTTCCGACTTGGCGGCCGTGGTAGGACTAGCTGTCAGACAGCCTGAGCTCCTCTTGCTAATTTCAAGCTCTGTTGAGCAGTACTGCGGTGGCAAGACTATCGCTCAGTGTTTAGGAACACCCTAGCAGGACGTGGGGAAAAGAAAAATTAAGGAACTATATAGACTTTGCTTATCAGGGAAAAAATGTTGGAGATTTTTATGGAAGAATTCAGTGTTACTCAATTCTTTAAGCAGAAGTCACTAGAAGACATTAAACAATATGAGCTGACCACATATGCTGACCTGTGGTATGGGTTAAATTATGATGATTTGTAATGTTAAGAAAACCTGAATGAGAATAATTTAGCCTACTGAAATTATTAATTCTGTAATGGAAATAAAAAAGGCCCTCTTTAGAACTGGTAAGACATAAAATAAGAAGCTTTTTAAATCATATACATTTGAGTTTCCTTTATTAAGAACAGAATGCTTGAACAGGATTCATCTGCACCTGTTTAGGCATTTAATACTTAGTCAGACAAATTTCAGGTAATTCACACCATTTTTGCTTACTTTTAAAGGAGAGAAATGGACACTTCCATAAAGCAATTCAGCTTCTCACTTTCCCTTATTTTAAAACCCTGTTTTGGAATGTAATGAATAGGTGTCTGGAGGTGTCTGTTTCTATTCATTGATCGTGACCCTTAAGTTATTAGGTCTACATGGTTAACTTTTAGATGTCTAAATTTATGGAGAATACCATCTTTATTACTTTTTCTTTTCCCTTAGGAATATTTTTTGCCATTGTATATCATTCATATAAAGCAAATTATTTTCTTTAAACTTCAGCCAAGAAAGTTTTAGTTTAATGTCAGACTTCTCCAAAAAGTTATGTCCAGGTGGAAATACGAGTTTATTATTGGAAGAAATTTTGCAACCTTAACTTATAGAGTTTGACTATAATACACATATAAGAACAAATTATGTTTTGTTACCAAGACAACAAAAATAAAAAGCAAGAAAACTAATGGAAGCAATTTACAGCTCTGTGGGACAGCCAGAGATACAATACACTGCATTTTTTTAGAGGAGAAAACAACACAATCCATGATTTATTTTTTTTTTTTTATATTGCAAGAATAGATATACCACATGACAATAAAGAAAATCACACTTCCAATAACACAAAGACTTATTTAAGGGTCCATCAAATGAGTACATGGAAACATATATATTTCAATCTAAAATTTCCATCTCATTCAGTCCTACCTACTCCATCCCAATACCAGGGGGAGAAAAATTCTAAGTTTTGTTGTTGTTAATATTTTTATATTGCAGTGGAGTCCATGTTCCTTTATTCTTTCTTACTCCAAGGAGTTTAATATTGTTTTCAGAAACATTTAAAAATTATAACAGGATAGTGTGATCTGACACTTTCATTGCACAGCTATGCTGAAGGGTACTATATAACTTCTAGGCCTGGAACACACACAAAAGCAGTCCCCAGTCAAATGAAAAACAAACAAAAAAATCTCCTCCTGTCTCTAAGAAAAGATTAAACACTTTTCTGAAAAACTTACGGCCAAATCATAACCTCTGATTTTAGTACAGCTTTGTAATTATATATAAAAACAATAATAGGTCTAGTGGATGAGTCTGTCTTCCAACAGTTTTTATAGTTACAATCACATTCAAAAGATAGACAAAAAGACAAAGCTACTGCTTGAAAATTTTCTTTAAAAATATTGCAGCAACACCTAAAACATTGGCCTTAAAAAATCTTGCTTGGGTCATAAGGCACCATACAGAGTACTGCAATAGAACTTATGACCGAAAATTTTGGGGCTTTCTGACATTAGCTTCCTAAAATACAATATATCAAAAACAGCAGCATTAAAATGTAGCTCTGAGTACACACATTTTCTCAGAACTGACAATATGTTTGCTGGGTTATGTAAAAAAAGAAGATTATGAAAACATATGTAAAGCTACCATATGACTGTAGTGCTAACAAACTGGGTCTCAAATATTTTTTGATTTTTGGAGGGATTGGGTTTTGTTTTTTACTTTATGCTTCCGGTGACTTTAGATCTCGTAGCCTTTTTTTGGCTAAAACTAAGTCATAACTAAGCCCATATGAAGATGATGTCTGCAGTTCACTCATAAAATCTCTGAATATGAATTCACCTGAACTAAATTTGCTTAAATCTCAAAAGCAATAAGATAGCAAAAATATGGAAAATTGAAGTACTGTTTCCATCCTACGGAGTTCAGAATTACATTACTCTCAACATATAATTAACTCTACTGTATTATATTTTAAATAGCAGGTTAAGAGAATAGAATTCATATATTAGCATACACAGAATGAGAGCAATGACATGCAGTATGTTCACTAAAACATCAATAGAAATTGAGCTACAGAGGAAAATGAGGATGTAGGCAAAATCCATAGTCTTATATCTAGGGACTGATTTTAACTATAAATAAAATTACAAACCAGAAATTAATACATGAATCTAAAAAAATATGGAAATTTTAAAATCACTGATTATTATAGGATGCAGCAGGAGAAGCAAAGAATGAAAAACTGTTTTTCTATAAAGAATATGTCACTGGGGCTAGGCAAGTCCTAGGCCTCAAAAAGCAAGAAACCAAAGAACAGAATGGGAATTTGACATCCTAGTGTTGAGATTCACCTCAGTTAATTTAGTTGTCTAAAATCTAGGCTGTTTTATCATCAGCGTTCCTGTCACTGCTTATTGAAAATGTAGGCTACTCAGAGGCCTGACCTCCCAGTATTATTATATTGAGGTAAATTTCCCAGATGTTCGTCTGTCTTTCCAACTGCATATGGAGGAAGACTGGGAAATCTTGTTAAACTCCACTTCTGCCTTTTGAATATTTAATATTTATGTCAGTTAATCTAAAACAAACAAAAAAATTGCAAAAAGAACTTTTAAAAAATATTTTGTCTTAATCTGTAAACAAAATAATGTCTAAAAGATTAAGTGTCTGAGACACTTCTAGTAAGACAAATGTTGGGAATCCACACTGCAACTCTAAATGAACTCCACAATGAAACCTAAGGGACAATATTTGCCAAAATAAAAATCAGAGTCAGAGACTGTTGTTCCAACCTTTAGGGGGACCAGCAACAACTTTCACTAGACCAGGTTGCTCAAAGCCCTATCCAGCCTGGCTTTGCACACTTCCAAGGATGAAGCAACCATATCTTCTCTGGGGAACATATTCCTGTGTCTTCAGAGTAAAGAATTTCTTCACACTACCTAATCTAAACCTACTCTCAGACTGAAGCCATTCCTCCTTGTAAATAATCTCTCTCCATCTTTCTTGTAGTCAGGTACTTGTCAGGTACTGAAAGGCCTCAATCAGGGTCTTTTCTCTCAGAAAAAATGTGAAGGCATATTTTTATAAATAGATGCTGCAATAAAAAGATGTTATGTACCCAACAAATAATGACAGTCAGAAAGGCTGGCTATTGAAACTTCTTTTGTCACTAATGCTGAGCAATCAAGAGTAATAGAAGGACTGTATTTATGTTAGCTAACATAATCATGTTAGTTAGAGGAAAGTGAAAATGTTTTCAGGAAATATTTTGCCTCATTTATACAAATTCAAAATCACATATTCGTGCTTGTTGCTCATGGTCTGTAAAATCCATAGAAACAATAAATATTCAGACCTAATATGCTTGTTAAAGAGTAACACAATTTTCCTGAATCTTCTGGGTTTGCAGCAGGGGGAGGTGGGGGTGGAGTTGGAGTTTGGTTTTCATTTTTGTTTGGGTTTTTTGGTGAAAGCAATGTTTTGACAGTGTAATTTTTATTTTTTTTCTTTTAATTCAGGTAGTACTAAACACAGAAGTTCCTGCAAACTGCAGTTAATCCTTTTCCAATCTATGCCATTCACCCCAGGCCTAAAATTACCTTTGCCCTGAGTGGGAAGATGATTTGTCCCTCTGAGAGGTTTGGAGGAATTTCTTCTGTCATGCAATGATTCTTACTCCTGTACTGATAAAATTTCTGGTGAGTGTCTGAAATCTTGTTAACCTCATGTACCACTAACACTGCATCAGAATGGCCAATTGTGAGCCAGATCACCTGAGTCATGTGTAATGTGTCATCAGCACAGGTACGCACCTTTTATTCACACAGCTCATGCATGCCCAGGTGGTTTTGCTTGTGGCAATGTTATCCATCTCAGCTCAGTGGGAAAAGGTTTCAGGATGCAAACATCCCCACAAGAAGCAGGACCTATAACATGAGAATCTAGTTTTTTTTCTTTCATAAATATGACTGTTTGAAGGCACTTTTAAAAAAGGCAGAGTCTGACAGCCAGAGACTAAGCTAAAGGTAATTTCATTTTCAAATGAAAATAATTAACAGAAACTTCTGTTTTGCAATATTGAGGACCTCTCTCTGGTTATGCTGCCAGACTGTGAACAGGCATACACTTGGGGTAGCCCTGTCCTAGAAAACCCTATCACAGCAGATAAAGTGCTACTCCATATTGACAGTTATAAAATCTGAGATTTAAAGTCACCAGATCTCCAGTAAATCACAGAAATCTCAATATTGTATATCTACTCTATTCTCACATGTGAAGCTTCATCCAAAATATATTAAAGTCATTAAGAATCTCTCATGTGACCTCAGCCATGCCTGAATCAAATCAAACCTCCAACAGCAAATAAGTTAATTTTGTTATAATTTTCTTTCATTTACAGTAGCAAAGTGGAACACTGATTTTAACCATACTCTGAGGTGTTTACTCAAACTGAGTAACAGTTTCATGAGGTGTTTACTCAAACTAAAATTCCACTGAAAATTGTGGACTTTATTTCTGCCTCTTGAATGTATGATAACAGGTCTACTGACAAGCCAGCAAAATTCAGCAACTCTCTAGGAAGTTTATTAAAAAATACAAAGCCCTAATTAACAATGGTATAGGCTCCTTTGTGAAATCTACTGTCAGCAGTGAAAAGGACAATGTTAGTGTCTTTTCACAGGCTCAGTCTATGACACAAAGCTTCTGACTAATGATCTCATTTCTTTTAACAGTGTAGACCAGATATTTAGCTAAGGTATGCTGATCTATGCCTTTTCCTTCAACAAACCTTTATCAGCTTGTATCAATTGATTTTTTTTTTCTTTCTTCTGGTTATGTCAACATAATTTGTCTAATCAGGCACACAACTCTGCTCAGTAAAACCTGAAATCCCTTTGGTCTGTTTTGGCTGTTTCTCTAAACAAACACAGTATCAGCAAGGAAAAGTGTCCGGGTGTCGAATTTTTTATTTTTATTTTTTCTAGATGTATGAACTATAAAAGAAACAAACAATAGATACAAAATTGTCATATGCCTTTTTTTTTTCCTAAGGAGTGCACCTCATTGAAATATTAGAAATCATATTAAGCGCTGACTGCTGAAAAATCTGGAATTACTAGCTTCTGTAGAGATGTTTTGTGAGTTTATCCTTGTTTTCTTTGAGATCTTCCTTCTGGTTTCTTTTCCTTGGTTTGCCTTACCTTGCCTAATTAGAGCAAGGCAACACACCGATTAATGAGCATCTCACTGAATGCATCTACATGAAAAAATAACTTTGGAATTCTTCATTCTCTAAACATGTTCATTATATTCACTTTAGACCACATTTCAATGGCAAATTGAATCACACTAGTGAGCTGAATGCAATTTAGTAAAGATCATTATTGTTTTTTATTATTATTATTCTTGTTAGAGAATTCAACTTAACTCAAAATCTTCATTATTGCCCTGATGGCAAAAAACACTGAAATCTTATTCTGGGTACAGTAAATACCATTTGATACACCCATCTGTGTGTGCTTACACATCATTCAATCCATAACAATCATTTTATCTGCCTAACTAAACACATTTAGATACTGATTGTTTGGAGTTCTGTTTTTACTTTTTTCCTGAAGACCATGTTGTATTTTCTACTTAATGGCAATGTCACTTTTTTTTTTTTTTACTAAGTTATTTTTCTTTAAAATTCAAGCAAATGTAGGGAATTTTATGACAGTAAAAGGAATAGTTTACATTTCCATATATGTTAGCCAAATGTACAAACTCACTCTTGCACTGAAATGGCAATGTTTTCAAGTTAGAGTCATTTTTCCCTTAATAAAATAACTGTTCATGATTTTCCTATACACACTTTACTCAATATGGCAAATTAATATGATTTTGAAGCTCACTTACACTGGTGTATATAAGAGGCAGACCAAATAAAATGTATAGCACTATCCTGCTGTAAGATTTTATGCATTTAAAGCTTACAAACTTTAGAATATCAAATTTAGTGGAGCATCAAATCTAGTATCCACTCTCTGGATGTGTCAACTAGTGTTTCAGAGAAGGGCACATCTGCTCTGGGCTCCAAACATAAAACCCAGCAGCCAGGCTAAAGACACAGATTTTTGAGACGAGGAAAATAGGAAAGGTCACTCAGCCCTCTGTTCTTTATGTTACCAAGCAGGAATAGAAAGTACAAGAGAGATACCCCTCAACAGAACTACACCTACTAACAGCCTGGGGGTACTCTACCATTATCCTCCTCTCTGGGTAGGGTATTGCCCTCTGAAAGTTGAGAAAGCATTTTAGAAGAAACATCAACCTGATTTCTTTCTTTCTTTTTCTTTCTTTTCTTTCTTTTATTTTTTTCTTTCTTTTCCCTTCCTTCCTTCCTTCCTTCCTTCCTTCCTTCCTTCCTTCCTTCCTTCCTT
>JANPWX010000021.1:2842881-2953502 GCA_024734555.1 Trochalopteron elliotii
GCCTATCTCAGTGCATCACTGTTCCTTCCTTTCTTTCTTTCTCTCTTTCTTTCTTTCTTTCTTTCTTTCTTTCTTTCTTTCTTTCTTTCTTCCTTCCTTCCTTCCTTCCTTCCTTCCTTCCTTCCTTCCTTCCTTCCTTCCTTCCTTCCTTCCTTCCTTCCATCTTTTCTTTCTTTCTTTCTTTTTTTCTTTCTTTCTTTCTTTCTTAAGAGCTTCCAAACTGAATTAAACACATTTTGAAGTGTCTTTGCTCTGAAATACCTGTTCGGAGAGATTTGCTGGCAGAATTTACTGATTGTTGCCATTACGACAAAAGAAAAAGGCAGTAATGACAGGTTTAGGGACAGTGGTGCATTACCCTGTTTGTAATTTACCAGACATCTCTGCTATGTAGTCTCAGAATGTTAGTGCCCTGTGAAGGACAGTGTCCTTGGGTTTGTTTTAAGAGACTTGATTGTTACCTATGCAAGTAGAGGACATGGAAGCAAAAATATCTCTATTTTACACATTGCTTTAAAGCTGTTTATGAAGAAACAGAATTTGAATTCTTTATTATTTGCTGGTTAAAGCATGCTGTTTTCCAAAAATATGTGCAGATGTTTACACTCTGCTGTGTTATAGAACAGTTCAGCTTCAAAACACAGCAGTAGAAGAAAAAATAAGTTTTTAAATGAAAATGTGTATTGAAGTATTTGAAGGTCTGAGGAAAAGGGATTTTTCCGCTTTTCTTAATTTGAAAAAGAATTTTTTTTTTCCTGTGATGATCTACTGAAACAGATTGAATATATGTCAGAGCATCGGCCACTGCTCTTTAGTATAAACAGAAAAGTGTTGTTTGTCACTTATTGCTAAGATGTTTTTAGTTTTAATAATATTCTTACTTTTTTCAAAAATATGGTTGTTTGTGTTTTTCTGAAAAAATATTGTGAGCTGTGACATTTTAAAACCATATTTAAACATATAATTATGGCTTCTTCCTGTATATAAATAGGTGGTAAAAAATAGGATTCCTCTCACCTCTACTGTCAATCACAGTAAGTTCAAGTAAAACGCTCTCTCTCTGGTTAAAGGGGAAGAACAAACACATTCAGAATATGTATCAGACACATATATATTATAATATAATAGCAAAATAATATAATAATATATTAATATATAAAAACATATTGTAGAATGGAATTTAATTGTAGAATAACATAAGAAAGCACTGAATATTTCCCAAAAAAAAAAGCTAAGTCTCATATTTTATAAAGTCAGCTGAAAGTATTGATTTGATTTGTATATCTTTGACTGTAATTTTCTAGATGCTCAGAGTCAGGACTTCTCATACCAGGATGTCTTTTCAAGGTTATTTTATCAAAGTCAGTGCCACAACCATGAAAGATTTTAGTAAAGGAAAAATACAAGAGAATTGTTAGGAAAATGAGGACAGATTGAATGCTATGCTGAATCAGGGATTATTAATTTACAGTTGGATGTCATGACATTTGGAAAAATACATTATAACCAAAACCAGTCTACAAAATTAGATTTATTTTTAAAGACACTGATGTCTGCAAAATTGTGAAAGATTTAGTCAAAACAAGACCGTGAAAATCTGTGTACTCTCTACACTGGAAAACTCGGGAATTCAAATGACATTACAATAATGATAATTAGGCTTTGCAATTCTTTTACACATATTTCATGCAGTTATAAATTTACACTAATAGGTAAACTTGTTTCCTAAATTTTGATATGCACAGCTAAACAGAGTATTAATGTTCTGGCTGCTATCAAATCATTCATTTTCATTTGAAATCCCACAGTACTTATTACTGTTTGTAAGTGACAAGTAAGGTAACAGCAAAATCTGAACTTTACTAAATTGCTTTACTTAATCCAAACTAGAGGATTAAGTAAAATGTTAGAGAGAAGTAAACAAATGGAGAGATGATGTTCAGAATAAATAAGTGCAAAATAATTTATACATGAAGAAAATCTTAAATTGCTTGCTTACCTCTATCTCAAGAAAGGAACCATTAGTCATTGCAGTAATTGAGAGATATTTGCTTAATTTACAGCTGCAGTCAGAAAGCAAACAAAACATTAAACTGCATAAGAAGTAAGATGATGAATAGCATAGAGTTTCAAAGTTTTGTATAAATCAATAACTTGGCATCATCTGGAACACTACACATATACACTACAGCATGGTGTTAGGAGATGGATTAGTACAAAATCCCAGCCTTCACATATTATTCCAGCTTCTACCAGAATTTGAATGATCAAGGAAGATTCCATGCACAGGTGAAGGGAACAGGGAAGGGTGTTTGCCAACACCAAAATAAGGCAGCTGGGGATGAAGGTGAACGCTACCTAAATTTTCTGGTTCCTGTCCCAAGAAGGTCAATTTTTTTCTTGGTTACTTAACTGAAAAAAACTATAGCGAAAAGGGAGGCCTGGAGAGAATGGCCAAGATCAAGAAAGACAATAATTTGTAAAGAGATTTAAAAGACTGGGGTTTTTTTACAAAAAAATGTTTATAGAAAGTTATGATATAAGCATATAAAATAATGAATGGCCTACAGAGGATACGTGTCTGTTTTTCTGGTCTTATACCATAATTAAAAAGACAGAATAATGATAGTAAAAGAATCAAGCATTTTAAAAAACAGTAGGAGAAAATATTTCCTTGCAGGATGTGTAATTAAACTGTGGGATTCATTTCCAGCATCTTAAAAATACTAATGAGGAAATTGAGAATGACTGTTTAAGTACTTTGCCTCAAGATGTAAGCTGGACACTTACCATGGGAGATCACTTTAGTGGAATGGTATGTGATTTATGGGAATATCTGGTTACTGCATCCTCAGCATAAGAGTCTAGTGTGAGGCACCAGAAAGGAGAGAAGGAAAAAAATTAACACCCAGGCATACAATCTCTAAGGTACAAGAGATAATAGAGACAACACCAAAGGCCAGGACTCAGGTTCCTGGTTGGTATGCCATTGAAGGAATTGCACAAAGACTTGAGGAAGTTCAAACTGAACTTCCCAACTGATAAGAAAGGGGGTACAAGATTAGTGTTAGTCTTATGGGAAAAAGAAGATTTACTGTGGGATAGCTGAGGTGTCATGTGGGATTATATAAAATTTACTGTGGAACGTTTAAAAGAAGAATCAAAGACATACAGTTCTGTTTATGTTAGCAAACTTCCCCTTTTTTTGAAGGCTCTGGTACTGGTGATTGTGCAAGTCAGGCACAGGACTACATGGCTCTCAGGTCTGACAAAACAGACTAATTTCTTTTTGAATATTTCCTGTGTGAAAAAAGCCCTCATCTTAACTACCAAAATTTATATGAACAGAGGAAAAACATGGTATTGTGTAAGAAATATTCACACTAAACAAGAAATTACGTTGTCTCAATTTCATGCTTTGTAATAAATAAAAAGAACATAAGAATAGTTTGTGCTTAATATTTGTACCTCCTTACTATAAACATCCCAGTTCCATTTCACTGTGACAATCAGCCTGTAACAAAGAAGATTATATTTACTGTGGTAAGTACCACGCATAAGGATCATATTTCATGCAAGTTATTTTTCAAATTTAATGTTATGTAGGTAGCAGTTTTCATGGTCATAAAATTGAGTTAACTTAAGAGAGACCTATAAAAATTAGATTGTGTATATCAAATACAGTGGTGAAATGTCACACTGAAATCCATTGCAGTTGCCTGTGTAACTATGTATTCAGAATATTGGTTCAATTCACTCTGGAATAAACACTGGAGCATACAAAAACCTGCAACTTCTATTCAATGCAGCGGCAATCTGACAGGAATAAAAAAAAGACTTTAATATTTTATTTTTTTGTACTATATGACACATTTATGCAATACTATATTCTAGTTCAGCTAAGCATTTGGGAAAATCGACATTTATTTCTGTGGTTTTTAAACACATTCTCAAGTGAAATATTGATGGACCATCAAAGAGCAGAGCACTGTTAGGACTACATAAACAGTGCCTTTTAAACAGTCAGAGGGAAGTTTTCAGAGAAAGATTTCCATATCATGAAATCACAGAATATGCTGAGTTGAAAGGGACCCACAAGAACCATCGAGTCCAGCTCCTGGCTCTGCACAGGATTGCCCCAAGAGTCACACCATGTGCCTGAGAGCATTGTCCTACCACTTCTTAGACTCTGTCAGGCTGGTGCTGTGACCGCTTCCCTGGGGAAGCCGTGCCAGTGCCCAACCACACTGCGGGTGAAGATTTTTCTAATATGCAACATAAACTTGCTCCAACACAATTTCAGGCCATTCCCTCAGATCCTGTCACTGGTCACCACAGAGAGCAGGTGAGGTTATCCCAGTGCAGAGCAGAGTGGGACAATCCCCCTTCCTTTCCTGGCTGGTGATGCTGTGCCTGATGCCCCCCAGGACAGGGTTGGCCCTCCTGGCTGCCAGGGCACTGCTGACTCATAGTCAACTTGCCATCAACTATGATCCCCAGTCCCTTTTGACAGTGTAAGTGAAAGCCAGTGGGATGAATCCTCTGACTAGAGTGCTCTGTTGGACAGTTACAGGCTTTTCAGTAAGGGTAGGCAGGGCAGAAGAGATGGAGGGGTGGCACAGCATGTAACAAAAGGTTTAGAATATATGGATCTCACAGTTGACAATGGCTCAGTTGAGAACATCTGGGTAAAAATTATGGGGCAAACAAATAATGTGGATGTCATTGTGGGAGTCTACCACAGACTCCCTAGCCAGGATGATGATGATGATGATGAATTATTCTTTGAGGAACTAAGGGACACTTCCAAGTCAACTGCCCTTTTCCTTATGAGGGACTTCAACTTTCCAGAAATAAACTGGGAGTATCACACTGCTGGTAAAACTGAGGACAGAAGATTCCTAAAAAACCTGTATGACAACTTTATGGAACAGGTCCTAAGGAAACCAGCTCAGAAAGACGCCCTCCTTCATCTATTGCTTGTCAAGAAAGTGGACCTTGTGAGAGAAGTCAAAATTGACTGCTCTCTTGGCCACAAAGTGATAAAGTTTAAAATCTTTGTTGACAGGAGAAAAAGTGCCAGCAAAACCTCAGCTCTGGACATGAAGAAAGCTGACTTCATGTTGTTCAGGGAATTACTAAGTAAGGTCACTAGGGAAAATGTTTTTGCAGATGCTGGAATCTATCAGTTCTGGTCACTTTTTAAGCATCACATCCTAAGGGCACAGGAACAGACAATTCCCAAATATCAGAAGTCAAACTGACAAGGCAGAAGGCCGGCTTGGCTGAACAGGAATCTTCTCTTGGAAATAAGGCAAAAAAGAAAGTTGTGTGCCCAGTGGAAGCAAAGTCACGTGTCATGGGAATAATACAGAGATGCTGATAGCCACTGTAGAAGAAAATTTATGTGGCCCAAGCTCAACTGGACATGAATCTGTGGGGACTATAAAAAGTCTACTCAGATTTTTTCCTAATAGGAGGCAATCAAAGGTGATTTCAAGGCTTACAAAATCAGGAAAAGCACACTTTTTTAATTAAAAAGGAAAAAATCAATGTTGTATGTTAGCCCTGTATGTTGTATGTTGTATGTTCTGGCCCTGGTTAAGGGCCAGAAGCCTGCCCTGTCATTTTCTCACTCCTGGTCCTCAATAGGACAAGGTAGAGAAAATTCCATGAGAGAGCATAAGGCTGGAGGCAATGACAGAGAGATGACTCACCAATTACTATCATAGGCAAGCCAGACATAGTTTGGGGGAAAGTTAATTTATTGACAAGTAAAATAGATTTGAGTGAAGAGAAATAAAGTCAAACATCAGAACAAAACTTTTTCTCTTCCCTCTCCCAAGTCCAACTTCATTCCTTCATTCTTGGCCTTGGCTCACACTCAAACTGAGCAGTGCAGAGGGATGGAGGGCAGTGATTTAGTCCACAGCAACTCCTCTCACCCTCTCCTTCCCCTTACACTTTTCCCCTGCTCCCACATGTACTTTCTGTGGGATGTACTTCCTTCTGGGAATGTGCCAGCTCCAGCATGGTCCTGCCCAGGCTGCATTATGCTTATCTGCCTCACTGTAGTCTTTCCCACAGGCTGCAGGGAAAACTCTGCTCTGGTGCCTGCAATATCCTCTATCCTCCTTCCCTCACTTTGGTGTTCATAGTTCTGTTTCTCACTTTTTCCCCCTCCTCCTCTGCCTTCTCATTATTCACTACCCTTTCTTGAAGATGTTTTCCCAGAGGCTCCAGCACCTGGGTTTCAGTGCTAGAACTCAGGTTTTAAATAGCCAGAGATGTTTCTTTAGGACTTTGATGCATGATAAGAAAGGGAACTACATTCCACAAATCATTGGGAAAAAGTATTGTGGAATGGATAAATGTGCCAAACACTCTGCATACTAAAAATAAGCTTAAAAATCAGCAAGTGCAAGGAATTGTAAATGTTAATATTCAAAGATAAATAATTATATGTCATCATTTATGAATTTTTGCATACAAGATCAGAAACAGTAACTCTTTAAGATTAAATATGAACCCACAGTAATCATTTCTCTGACAGCTAAATGAGGGTATACCTAAATGACTCTGCTGAAACTCAACGTTTATATAAACAGGAAGAGTCCTTAGATTTAGGAAAATCTGAAAGGGTCCTTTACCTCTTCTTTTCCCTCTGGTCTTTCACTTTGTACTTTTGCATTCTCTGGGATATGCAGAGATCTTCACTATTCATTAAAATTTCAAAATGAGTGGAAGTTTTATAAAACGAAACAAAATCTTAATTTCAGGCCTCAAAGCAGTCTTTATAAATTCCTGATATTTTTATGGGAAAATCTGGAAAACTGGTCTAGATTAGAAATAATTATCTTCTTTTACAAAATAATAATGATTAAAGGAGAAGTAAAAACTAAACAATTGCTCTTTTTATCCTGTTTCCCTTCCAGAGGCAGGCTAGTATTTACAATTCCAAAATACTACAAATTAAACCAACACACAGAAGGAAAACCCTTTTGGTTCCTTTACTATTCATTTTTTTATTTTCTACTTCTAATCCTGCTCTTTTTTTTCCCATCTTGCAACTTGCTTCCAAACATCACTAATTCAGCTTTATCATCATTTCCTATCTCCCAATTTCCCAGTTTCAGTGCTAATAGTTTAACATTTCCTTCACACAGAAACAACCTAGATCCTTATAAACATTTCGGAACACAGGAAAACAGGTTTCATTAAAAAAAAACTTTTCATTTCCTTTGACAGCCTGTGACAGGAGGAAAGTATTATTGGAAAACAGTATATTGAGAGGTGTCTGCCAATAAAGCACTATGGAAAAGTCTTAAAGGATATCCAGGCCAGTGATTTCACACAGCACAGTGACAAGTTCAATGTGCCAGACATGGTTTCAGCTACATGAAGGTGTCCAACTTTGATATACGCCAGAAATATAATGGAAAACCCTTGAAGTTTGCAAAGATCTCAGTGACTACAGGCAAGCAGGGTTTCTTTAATGGCAGGGAGAACACTGTAATCAGGAGCAGAAGACATCTGGTAACATCATTGCTGTCAACATACCAGCCACCTGGTTACGCTGTAAGCAGTGGACACACACTAGTCGTTTCACAACTGAGAAAAAATTAGATATTTTCCTTTGTGAAGGACATCAGGGACATGAAGTGTAGTTATTTGTGTAATTGCTGCATCTAACAGTCTATGAAGATACTTTGAGTGGAATAATAGAAAACTCAAAATTATGATACAGCAACCACAATAATAAGAGGAACTTTATAACATGTTTTTGTTTTTATCTCAAATAACTTTATTCTCTGGAAGCAACAGCACTGACACAACATAGGAAATATAGGACTGGAAATAACCCTTTTGCATCATCTTATTGTTGTGATTAACTGTTTTAATTCCATCTAGACACACATTAAAATTTTTACCACCACTGGCACTTCAAAGGATGATCCTGATTGCTTTATAACATAGGAATTTCTTCTAACTTCTAGTCTAAATTTGCTCATGGCAAGCACATACACCCTGTTTCTCTCTAATCTGTTAGTAACACCTGAAACATTATGCTCAGGGATAACCATTACTTTGTCTGTGGCCATAACACATGCATAATTATTAAACTTCAGTTTTCATCATCTTGAATCTCAGAGATGTTCTTTGACTAATCAAAATGGACAGATCTTTTCCTTCCTCTGTCATTTTTATCTACTCTGCACAAGTTTATTGTGGATTTTCCTATCACCACCTGAGCAGGTGACCTTGAACTTGCTTTTATTATTATATTACTTCCAATTTCTCTTTGTTAAAGCTTGAAAGTAGTCAACTTTTCCTGTATAACATTTTGATCATCCCCTGTGTTGAAACACCTTTATATCAGCGCCAGATTCCAGTGTCTCATTGCACCTTCTTCCATCAAGGGCATCTAGTAACATTGCGTTCAAGACTCAGATATTTTCTGAATTTAACAAATGCATGTTATTGAGGAGGCATTTAGGCCTCAGCACTCTTTTTCTAAATCCTATCAGAATTAAGAAACTCTCCTGATTCAACAATTTTTTGCGGTTTTTTCAGCAAACATAATTGCTTCATAGTAATAGAAGGCAAATGGCATCTTGGCCTGTATCAGGAAAAGGGAAGTGATTCTTCCCCTGGTCACATCTCAAGTCCTGTACCTTCACTACGAGAAGGATAGAGGTGCTGCAGAGAGTGCAGAGAAGGGTACTGGCGCTGTTGAAAGGTCTAGAACAATAAGTCATATGAGGAGTGGCTGAGGGAGCTGGGGTTGTTTACCCTGGAAAAGAGGAAGCTCAGGGGAGACATTATTGCTTTTGTACCTGAAAGGAGGGTGTAGCCAAGAGGAGATTTGTCTCTTCTGCCATTTCTCAAGTGAAAAAGCAAGAGGAAACGGCCTTAAATTGCACCAGGGGAGATTCAGATTAGATATTAGAGAAGTTTTCTTCACTGAAATAGTGGCTAGGCATTGGAATACATTTCACAGGGTGGTGGTAGGGTTACCATCTCTGGAACTGTTCAAAATGCATCTGCATGTAGTACTTGGTGATATGATTTAGGAGTGATTATGATCATGCTGGGTTGATGGGTGGACTGGATGATCTTGAAGGTGTCTTCCAACCTTGATGATTCTTTGATTCTTGTGATAACAAGTGTGATAAAAGCGTGATAACACTTTTCAGAAACTTGAAACAACTCTATGTTTGAAAGGCAATCCTAGTTTTCAGCTACAGTAGTGTAACTTGCCACAAGTACCAACAAGGATAGTTTAAATAATTCTCCTGGTTCAAGCTCTCAATCATATTTAACTAATTTACAGCCAGAGAGGAAAAGAGCTACGGATAATTCTAATTTTTAACTACTTGGATCCTTTATCACTAAGGAATTTTTAAAAATGCTTAACATAAACATTAATTACTGTAGTTACCAAACGCTTCTGTAGAATAATAGTGGAAAGACACTAGTATCTCACTACATTTCTGAAGATTTCAGTCTGAATTTCCCTCAGGTACCATGATGAGAGCTTCCCCCAGTTGAAACAACTATAAATACATTTCAACCAGTTTATCTGGAGATCCAAAACTACTACATACATTAGTAATTATCTTGTTTTATTCCACATGACGGCTAGGGAACATAATGGTCCTTAATTATACAAGCCCTGTTATTAATTTTGACTTACATACTCTGCTGAATCAGGTCTTTTGGCTTAGCAGGTCTATGAAGATATTTTTTATTCTTCTGTTGTTCTACACAAAAAATAATCAGTAGTTGAATCATCCAGTCAGCACAAGTGGCTTGAACAAATATCAAAACATGTTTAATACTGTGGAAATGCATTATACCGTATATATTATAACGTTACTCCAAAGTTTTACGTTTTTCTCTCAGCAAATAGAGTCTATAAAGCAAACTGCACTCATGAACCCTGTAGTAGATCAATTTTTGGCCCTAAGATAGTTTTGTTATTTTATTTCCTTACTAGAAATGAAGAAGAATTTCTCATTGATGCTGTCTTCTGATGTATGATTAATTATATACCATGGTAAAGAGACAAAGTTGTTGTCTAGAGAACAATAATATGCCATGATTTTAGCAATAAAGCAGTAAAAATAAGAGATAATCTGTAATAGAAATTTTATTGTGAAATATTGTGATTATGGAAAAGATAAACATTTGGATGGTAAATGACGAGTTCATCTGGTGCAATAAACAGAAATCTCAGCAAGCTTCTGTGCAAAATCTGTGAAAAGGAATGAAGTACCATGCAACAACTGGACCAGGGTTGTTTTGCCACATGCTGCAATTTGAGCCATCCCTGGACATTGAGGAGTCTAATATTTCTACATTATGAAAAGAAGGAATTTTCAGTATTCATGAAAGGAATGGCAAGAATTGCCAAGTAAGGAGTTTCTGACAACTAATCAAGTATAATTCCAAATGTAGGTATCATTGAGTGTGGTGATTCAATGAATGAATTTAATAGTAGTAAATGGATCCATTTACTAAGACTGGCTGGCACAAAACTGTCATGTCTCTGTGAGTAACTCTCTTTTTCCCCAGAACAGGGTGACTGCATGAAACTGTGTAACAGAATGAGTCCTAGAATGCTCTGATTTTTCAGTAACAATTTAGAATAGATTTGACATGATCCATTCTAGCAGTTTATTATTATGAACAATCATATTTCACTGCAATTGAACATTTCAAAACACTGTTTATTTTAAGATATGTAGATTTAGAATTCAAAAGTATACTCTAGGTCAATTAAGGGTAGTGTCCAATACTACAGAAATTGACAGAGAAGCTACAGAGCAGATAGGGGGGAAATTTCTGTAGGCTTATTCCCCATCAGTAGGGATGGTTGTTTAAGAGTTGATAGTTAGGGAGTGATCTTCAAAACTTGCTATGATTCTTAAAGAAAATCTCAGAAAAATTGTTCTCAATGAATGAGTACAATTCATATGAGACCCAGCACATGAAGGAAGTAAAAGAGAGAAAAAAACACATGATTGTATTATTTTGGTATTTTCCAAAATTAATTACTTCTAGGGCATTCATGTAAACTATGACAGCTAAGAGATGCAGCAATAGACCTACTTGGACAAATCTGGTACTTGTCACTAATTCAAAAGCAAGTGGAAAGCATGCAAAGACTGAATGAAAAATAAAACCAACCAATCTCCTTGGAACAAGGTAGAATTTAATTTGACAGATATGAATAGGAACCCAGATAGAAAGATATATCCAAAGTAGCAAAAATCATGTCCACAGGAATAAGAGAAAAAAAATAAATCAAGGCAGTAACTGGTCACTGCTCCACAAGGGGGAACTCTTGGTAAAAAACAAGTGGGCTAAGTATAATTTAGGGCACATTTTCCCAAGTGAAAATAACTCAATTAGTACAAATAACAAATGTTGAGTTCTTCAAAGAGAAAATTAAAATTAAAAGACCGTATTTAGTTTTTTTAGATTGTTTGTGAAAATCTTATGATTTTCACATTAGGTTAATAGGCAGATAGCTTAAATAATCTCTGGAATGACATCACTTATACTTGAGAATTTGTGGAGAATGGAAAATGGATCAGAACACCAGAAAGAGCAAAAAGTTGTGCTGATCTTCAGCACATCACAGGAGAATATTTCAAGGACTATAGATTATAGCTTCAAAAGAACTCCAAAACCAATAACCAAATAGCCAGTTTGTAAATATGGGGAAAACAACAAGCAACTAATATATATATATGTCAGACCAAACCATGTTAAGCAAAGTACATTTCTGGCTACAACTAACTAACAGCTCTTGTGGATAGGAAAGAAGTTGTATGTCAATATATGCATCTTGACTATAGGATGGATTTTCACATTGATTAATATGACAATACTGTAGGCAAGATAGGGAAAAAAGTTCTGGAACAAGTATAAGATCCTCCAGAGGTATGATGCACTAATACAGGAGGAAGAAAATATTATAAATAAATTATTTTAAAGGTATGTGTTGTTTAGTCTAAGAAAAAGAGGAAGGACATTACTATTCAAGTACAAAAGAAGCTTTTGCAGGTGAAGAAGCTGTCTTTTACATTTTACCATAGTGGATATGACAACTGGAAAACAGCAGCACAAAACGTTCATGGAAACTTGGAGAAACGTCAACAGTGTTTAGGAATTGAAAGTCAGACCCACGGACTGAGTCCATGATGAGGCAGGGCTATCACTGCCACTGGTGGGCTTTAGAAACAGGGAAGGTAAAGGTCTGTCTGGAATGGAATAGGAGCAGTTCATACTGACTTGAGGGAGGAGCTAGAAGAGATCAAATTTAGCACCAATCACTTCAATTTTCCTATGGTCACTCCCTCATGAGTGCCTGCTGAGGTGTTTGCTGTACACAATCCTGAATGTTCTTTGGTGGATATGGTAGGTTTGGTTATGAGCATCTCTCTAGAACAAGCAGATATAGCAGCCTCAAAAATATGACAGAAGGATTTGTAAGCTGATGTGCTGTCTCCTTTATGCTGAACTTTTCTACTGTGAAGCACCCACTGCAAAGGTCATAAGTGATTGAAAATAAAGCAAAACCTATTTGTGAAGCAGAACACCTAATTTCAAGCTTTGGAACGCCCTTATTGACTCTGTTTGTATAATGCAGGTGATTATGTTTGCTTCTCTCTTGAGAAATTGTGTTGGGCATAATAAATTTATTTTTAAATAGTAGCATGAGAAAGGGATTTAATTTGAAAACGTACCTTAAACAAAAAACCTAAAGAAAAAAGGCTTCCAAATAGCAAGAAAATCTATATTTCTGCTTCCTTTTCATCATTATTGTTTTTTTCTGTTCCTGCAAAAACTGACAAACCATTTCAAAAACTGACAAACATTTTCAGCCAGCTAAAAAGAATTTTAATGCTGTTAAACTTTGGCAAAAAAAGCCATTTCTGGATACCTTTGCACATTTGTAAAGAGACAAACCAACTTTACATTGACTTTGCAGTCATGTATCTAAAATTAATAGAAAGACCCTGGGTAACAGAAGATCAGAAGACAAAAAAAAAAAGAAAAAAATAATTCAATTCTCTGAATTGCAGGTGGTATTCTATCTTGAGTGATGTAGATATTACACAATCAGACAAGTTTGGAACTGAGAGGATCCCTCCTACATTTCCCAGACCTCCTGCGACAGTCTCTAGGATCTGGCTTCCTTCTAGTCTGATTGTTACACAGTCTCTCCAGGAGTGAGTCTGTGTGTGAATACCTGCAAGTCGTTTATGCTATCCACAGTATATATGTACAAATACATGTACAGAAGTCTGGCCACAGACCTCAGCAGACACACAGAGCACTCACATGAACACCAAGAACACCAATTCTCCCATTCTCCTCCCTGCTTTGACTGAATAGAATGGATGGAGTTCTGACAGTGCAAAAAATGTTTATGTATGTAAAAGGTGGGTGCATCCAGCAGCTGGACTCAGACTTTCATTCTGCCCAGTAGCTGTTCTTTGATCCCAGTATCTTCAGTTGCTGGCTTCTCTGGCTTCTGGTATACAAGCCCCCAAGGCCTCAGTCCCACTCCACTGGCTGGTACAGACTCCTTCACTCACACACACACATGCTCTGATCCCACAGCCAACTTACCTGTGCTCTTGACCCTGGAGGCAGAAATACTTCCCCACCCATAGGTGTCTCTTTTAGGCCCATACATCCCACCCTCCTGGCTCTCAGGACACTCTACCTACTAACTGTCTTATCCAGCTTGATCTTTGCTATTGCTCACACATTCACTCAGACATCTGCACAGACCCCCTTATACATGCAGGCTGAAGAACCCCTTATGGAAAAATAGTTGGGAAAGAAGATAATAAGTACAGATGACAAACAGGTGATCAGGCAGAGGGCAGGTCGTGGACAAATGTGTTTACCAATAAAATATTCATATGACAATCCCTCTATTTCCCACACTTATTGCTACACACAGCTAAATACCACCCTTTTTCTTCCTCTGGTTCCTCCCTTTATTAGTTTAACACAACTTGGCTTTCAGTGGGAGTGGAGGAAGCCACAGAGGCTGCTGCTGAGAGAGAAACTCCTCAAAACTTCTACTATGTCCAGCAGAGCCAACCCCTGAAGGCTCTGACGACAGAAATATTGGCTGGCCCAATTAGAGAAGTTAATAATGCCTCTTTGATGACATATTTAAGAATGAAAGAGAGGGCTCAAGCTTCTTTCTTCCTCCAAGGGGGTGGAGAGGTGACTGCTGGGAGGCTTTCTGGCATGGCTGCCAGGGCCCTCCTGGCAGGGGGGCCCCATCTCGGTGTGCCCAGCCAGGGGCTATCCTGGTGCCTGGAGCAGCCAAGCAGCCAGGGAGAAGTGGCCAAGGCACCATGTCCACTGCCATCCCAGCACGGCTTGCAATGGATTTTACTTGCTTAGCCACTTTTAACCAACCGTGATGCAGACAGAAAGGCAAGGGCAGCCAGCGCGGCCTGCATGGGGACCAAGTGGCAAGCAACAACAGGCACGGTGAGCAGTTCCCTGATGCGGAGCCTGGACGGGATCAATTTTTCAGCATTGCAGAATGCTATAAAAACTTTTCAGTTCATAGAACTTGAGAACAAATGAACCTACTGACATGGGCTCTTTCCTGAGTCAGGGAAAAGAAAGAAGTGAAGACACATGAGGAGAACAGCATGACGACACTAAGGTCAGTGCAAAAGATGACGGGGAGAAGGAGGTGCTCCAGGCATTGGGGCTGAAATTCTTCTGTAAACGGTGGTGAAGCTTGTAATGCAACAAACTGTTCCCCTGTAATTCATTAAGTGCATGGTGGGATGCAGAGTTCAACTGCAGCCCATGGAAAAAAGTATTCACACTGGAGTGTGTGGATGCTAAAAAGTTGTAATCTAGTGAGAAACTTGAACAGAAAGAAAAAAAACCTTGTTTTCAGAGATAGAGAAAGAAGACCCTTGTTTCTAGAGTAGAACTGTTGATCCTTAAAAGACTACACCCTATGAACCAAAATGACCAATGCAAACAGTTGTGGGAAGACTGCTTTGCCCATGGGAGGGACTCACACCTGCCGGACCTGCTACTTGTAAAAACTAGAATCACATTTGAGAAGTTCACAGAGAACTGTCTCTTGTGGGAAAAACTCCATGATGTAACAGAAGAGGCTCCTCTCCCTAAGCGAACTAAAAAAAGATTTTTTAAAATGACAAACTGACTAAAAACCCCATGTTTTGTCTCCCTGTGCTCTCAGTGGAAAGGAAAGAAGGGCTGAAGGGGGTGAGAAAGGTCTTCTAAAGGTTTCTTTTAATTTTTATTATCTTCTTTCAATTCTCTTAATAAATTTTTCTTTATACCTTTTACATTTTGAGCCTCTTTTGCCCTTAGAGTGTTTAATCCTAATCCATATCTCATCCCATGGGCCTTTAAATTTTTCCTTCCCCCTCCTCTACTGAACTATAGCATAGGAGAATGAGTGATTAATTCTTTGTGGGTGCCTAGCTTCTAGCCGGTGTCAAACTCCAACACTCCCCTTAAAGGAGACTAAAATAAGCCCTGGACAATACCAAACATGCTCTTTCCATGCATCAAATAATGTATTCCGCATTCCTAGAGACCAACACCCCTTAGTCTGAAGGCGGTCCAGAGACCTGTTCCCCATCATTATGATGGGTCTCATGCCAGGACAACAGATTTGATGGCTCTGCTGGGACAGTCCCAGGAGGGGACTGGGTAAGGTAGACGTTCCTCCAGAACCCTTGATTTGAGTTCACGGCTTTCATTGTGCCTCTTTGCTCCTCTGGTCTTTTTGAGATGGAGAGTCTTTTGTTGAAAATGGCCTGGGAGCAGCTGAGGCAGGTTATTTAGTCCTCCTGTCATTGTTTTCCTCTTGTTCTTCATGTGTGCAAATGAGTTTCTTATCACTTAACCAGTACAACATGATATTAAGTTATTAATTTAAGTTAAATTATGTAAGGATCATAATAAAACTGCTAGAGAAGGAAGTACTTGTGAATATTTCTTAAAGGAGTCCTCTCTGCCTTCATGAAAGGTAACAATGATAACATTTCCTTAAAGTACTTTGATAGACTTGGCCTAAGGAAATGGCTAAATCCATAAATACAGCAGTGTGTACTGATCTAAAGTGCTCTGTATCCATACAATAAAATTGACTTGTTTGTTTGTTTTTTTGTTTGTGGATAAGAGGACTTTAAGAAAGAATGATAGAATTAAGTATTTCAAAACTATCTTCACTCTCCCAATCTACTTCAAAGAGTTTTCAGCAGTTTCAAAAGTAAACTGAAACTCATTAAAAACACACAGCGGTCTCCCTCTCCCCTTTCCAGCAGCAATATTCCTAAAGAAACATGAATTATTACTAATCTAATATCTTTCATTTATGCCAGATTCCGTAGCAGAAAATTCACCTTGGTTCATCTGAGGAAAGCATACCTTGTTTAGCATCTGCTCCTTATCATCTACACTTCTAAATCAAGATTGTCCCTGTGATACCTAAGAGAATCACAAATGTATTAAACTAACAGAAGGAGATCTCTTTATCTTTTCTTTCTTGCCTTCTGCATTTCTCTTTCAAAGGTTAGATTTTTTTTAAAAAAGGAAAGGTTCTGCTTTGGTTTATTTTTTGGTACATTAACTTTAGAGATTTTGCTGTTGCTTGGAGACAGTTGGAATGAACAGGGGATCTCACATTGTACAAACTGGTTTAGATATGTTATCTCTCATTCTGCCTGCCTTCTCATGTCACCTCATCTAAATGCCAAGTCAAAATTCTCAGGCATGCAAGAAATTTGCCATATTTGCTATGCTTCCTTTTCTGTGCCTTAAGGTACACCCCTCCTTTTTCTTTTTCTTCACTGAAGAGAAAGGAAATATCAGTACCAAATTCACTGTGAAGGAACTAATTACAACTGTGGTCATTACAGAGTGTGGATAAGTGGAAGTGTTTACAGACACATTCACAGATGATAAAAATGCTGCATACAATGACACTAAATAAAAAAGACGTCATTCAGAATTCCAATATTTCCCTCAATACCTGTAATTGATGTTCTTCTTGAGATTCATTCACTGTACAATTATTCAAATCTTTCATATGAATGAAAAATACACCACTAGAAGAAGATAATGGCTAATGTCTAACATTTATTGCATTGAGAAACTCCTTTTAATGCATGTAAATGTCTCTGTTCTATGCTTACTGGAAAAAATTACATGGTTTAGCAAAGCTAGTTTTGATCTCAATATAAAAAGAATTCCAGCAGCTCCATTCCCTTAATTGGATTTGCTATGCATTGTAAACCAAGCAGTACCTTTCACTCAGCTGCAAAAATAAGCCAGGTTTTACAAATAGTGCAGCTGCAGATGTTTACAATATACATTGAGAGTCTCTAACAGACCCATGCATCTTTTTTCTTCCTCACATAAAGGCTAAACAATTCATTCATGTCTGCTACTTGTAAAGCATAAAGGCTGGGTGCTGCAAGGCACTAAATGTCCAGAGTTGTACTTAGGTGATTCTAAATATGTTCATACTCCTGGCTAATTTTGTTTTACCTTTTAAACTGAAGTATGTGTTTAAGTGATTTGCTGGATGAACATAAAGGTTTTGACTCTTCATGAGATCAAGTGCTAGAAAAGGAGTATTTTCCTCCAATTCCATTTTCAACTAAGAAAAAGTGTGATTTCATACAAACTTCAACATAAAATAGAATGCAACGATATACCTAAGAAAGATGTCTTATGTGAAGAATTTTGTGTATGTGTAAAAACGTATTTCTGCATCCGCTGCTGACATATGTCTTTTAAAGCAATTATTCTAGCATCATATATTATAGTACCTAGCCTTTGAGAGTGCTGGGATACTTTAAAAAGTGCACAATTGTATGGGCACATCTGTCACCACGGTGACCAAAATTTTATTTTAGGAAATAATATATTATTAAGTTTCAAGGTGAATTCTTTAAGCTTGATATTTGATATTGATATTACTTTCTTGCAAGCCAGGTTAGGTGAAACAGAAAAAGTTGATGATGTCTTTGAAGTACCTAATTAGATGCAAGAGCTCTGATACTTGCTCTAGAATTAGGCAACCGAGAAGTCATATCGGCTACTTATTTTTACTTATTCAACAGACAGTTGTTTCTTTCATTTTTTACTGATTGTATTTTAGCTGGACTAAAATAATGCATCTCCATTTCAAAAGTCTGTGGTACTTTCCTTATAAGTCCTTTACCATTTTTGCATGCAAATATTCTCACTGTCTCTTTGCAACATATGTTTTCTCAAATTGATCTTAGTCTATAAAGTGGCTCTTGATGCTCCTTTTCCTTGAGATTTTTCCAGTCTTAGATTTTTGCAATAACAAGAGTAAGGTAAATACCTATTTGTAGCATGGATATTTGTTTTAATGAGTTTTTACTTGGTTAAATGACTGCCAACATAATCAAATATTGCAGATGTCAAATATAATTAAGTGTAACAATAAATTATGTCACCTGTTTACAAATAAAAGCCATTAGTTTAATATTTAGCTTCTTGAAGCATCTTCTCTACATCAAATTATTGTATTGCTACTTCCATACTATGGAATCCTCAAGATTCACTTTACTTATATCTACTACCTGGATTAATATTTTATAATAATCAGTTTTACCGGGAGGACAAAGTGATCCCATTTAATAAAAAAGGGAATTAGCTCCTGTCAATAAGGGAGAAACATCAGGCTGGATTCCACCACAGGCTATATGTAATCTCCTGCTAATTCCACCATATTTAATGTTCAAAGATGTGCGTAAGTGCTACCTGAAAGAATCTTCACATGCTTCAGTAAGAAGCTTTCAAGCTTGCTAAGCATTAGCAAAATACTTCTGGAACTTTGTTAAGTCCCTGACTTAACCAGATTTAAAAGATGAGCTGAGACAAGTTATTTAGGGACTAAGCCAAAACAGGGATCTTAGTTCCCAAAACAATCGTTTCATATTATCAGGAGATTGTCCCTATAATTTTTATTCTACAAAACAAACAAAAGATCAAACAAACAAACAACTGTTTGCCTTTGCTTTGAATTCAAATTTGTGTTATATTTGTAACATGGATAACACACAGGATTTTAGCTCTGATGATGAATGCAAGATGTGATGAGAAAAATTATTTATGTTAAAGATGGAAAAGTTTTGATTTTTCTCTCACCAAAGTAAACACAAATGAAAGATTTTTGTATGACCTGAAGAAAATCAACTTATTTATCACAAAATGAAACATTTTTGTCATTAGAATTATTTTTTCTATCTTCTTTTAAAAGCACAAAACTAAACCTTGTAAAAAAAAATCTTATAAGAAAAAGTAGAAAGAGGTTTGAATAATGTATAACATACCATTTTAAATATTTGAATGCTCAAAATAAGATTTAGAAAGAGAAGAAGTTGAATACTCATCATGAAACTTCATAAATAGTAAATAGTTCTACTTGTCACAATCATTTATGTTTTACCAAAAAAAACCGCAGTATGGTGCCCATCACAGCCTATTAAACGGAAAAAGGCAGGTTAAGCTGGTCAACAGATAATGAGCAGGTAAATGGCTTGGTCCTTAATTGTGGTTGAACCACAAAACTCAACAAAGACAGATAATCTATAGCCACGAGGATAATCCTCTTTGTTTCTGAAATTCAGTAAAATTAATATATACCAGCCAACACTGCTTATACAGAATAATGAAATCATTCAGGTTGAAAAAGACCTGTATGATCACTGAGCCCAACGTTCAACCCACTGCTAAACCATGTCCCTCAGACCATGTTTACACATCTTTTAAGTACCTCCTTGGACGGTGACTCCACCACTTCTCTGGGCAGTGAATTCCAATGTTTGATATTGATATTGATAAACCTTTTCTTGAGGCCATGTCCTCTTAACCTGCCAGTTGTTACCTGGGGGAAGATACTGGTCCTCTCCTGGCCACACCCTGTTTTCCCTTGTAGAGAGTGAAAAGGTCTCCACTGAGCCTCCTTTTCTCCAGGATAAATACCTCCAACTACCTCAGCTGCTCCTTATAAGACTTGTGATGCAGACCCTTCACCATCTTTGTTGTCCTATTTTTGTACTTTTTCCAGTGCCTCAATGTCCTTCTTTCAATAAGGGGCCCAGAACTGGACACAGGATTTGAGATGCAGCCTCACCAGTGCTGAGTACAGGGGAACAATCAATGTCCTGGTCCTGCTGGCCACACTATTGCTAATACAGGCCAGGATGCCATTGGCCTTCTTGGTCACCTGGACACTGCTGGCTCATGTTCACCCAGCTGTTGACCAGCAAGCCAGCATCCTTTTCCACCAGGCTGCTTTCCAGCCACTCTTCCCCTGGCCTATAGCATTGTCTTGGATTGTTGTGATCAAAGTGCAGGGCACAGCACTTCTCCTTGTGTCCATAACTTTTACCAGCACAAAAAATCAAACCCAACCAGCCAAACAAAAAAAACACAACAAAAACCAAAATCATAAACAAAGAAAACTAGACACCCAACTGGAATGCCAGCATTCAGTATATAATAAAGAGTGTGCTTATTAATATTTTCGTGTCTTTCAGCTCTGGTGTTAAGGATCATTCTTCATGGCTCAGGAGTCTAACAGGAATGCCATGGCCAGATGGTTGCTATTGTTTAAGGCATCTGCCTGGAGAATGAAAACTGGACCTTTGGAACCTCTGCTATCAGTGGTAGACTTAAATCAAGCCTCTCTTACCAAGCTTATTATACTTGCAAGTTACACTAATAAAGGCTGCTGTCTTTTCCATGATCTTGGTGAAAAAACAACTGGCATCTGTCTATACTAATATTTTTGACTAATTCAGGGAAACCAAGAAGGAGTTTCTGGCTAACAAACCTTATTTCATGTGGTCACTTATATCAGCACTGGATGCCAGTTTTGTACATACTTGAATATGCCCTGAATCTATTGATGTCATGTAATTAATCTTCTCCTGGGTGGCCAGAATATATCCCAAAGACTTCAAGTTAATTCTTAGTGACTGAAAAATTTACAGGTTTTCAAATTCATTTATTAAGGAAATTTGCTAACCTTTCCCAAACTGTTCAAAAAATATAAAAATACCTAATATCATTCTCATGTTTGAATGAAAGTTACTTTTAACATATAAGGCCTTCTACTGAATATTATAATCATCATAAAATTCAAAAAATGCAAAGTTAGGTCTATTGTCTTCATTGATATTTGAGTCAGACCTCCTGATATGAGGATTAATCATAAATAATCAGTAAGAGAACAAAAATAAACCTGTATCTTATGAATACAGTGTGAAAACTACCATGCATAATGGGAAATTGCAGGTAGGGAAAAAAAACAAACTACAAATGGGAAATCCTGAACAGCATGCTCAATCAGAGCATTTCAATTTTATGCTTGCTGGTGACCTTCCACTAGGTGATAAGCATAATTGGAAAATGTAATGCATTATGCATTCTAGTGTATAGCCCAAAAGCTCAAATTTCCCCTTTGTCCATCAATCATTAGTTCATATGGGGAAAGGAGCAATGTTTCATAGCTAATATGTTAGTATGTGACTACATATGTATTTAAAATCTGTGAATCTTACCCTGAATATATACCCGTGCTTTAAATAATAACTTCTGCTGTTGGCACATCTATTCTTTCCCCTCTGCACTCTAAGTGTGTACAATACTCAGTGGAGATTTCAATTGTGCTTCTGTCCTGATAAAGACAAAACCTTTTCCATTACCTCAAACTCTTCCCTTAGGACTCTGAAACTGTCAGATTCATGTTTTTGTCTAGTCTTCATCATTATCTAGAGACAACTTTATCCATGCCAGTAAGGTGATTTTTACCATAACTAGTGTTATTCCTACTGCTACATTTTTATGTAAGATATGATAATATTGTAGTACACATTTCTCATTCAATTATTTCTTCTTTTCCTCTTAGATTTCTACACCTTTTATTGAGTAGAGATTTACTAGACCCAGTTAAATTAACCTTACTTTAGTCATCTAGCTTTATGACTTTGCTTTATTGACCTTTACTTGCTAGAAAATTATACCTTTTATCATAATTTTGGACATTCTACATTGCTCTTTAAATAGATATTCCATTTGGATAACCTGATAAAAAGGAAAGAAAAAGTCAGCCTAAAAGAAAGTATCAGAAAAGAGAGATATGTCACAAAAGGAAAATTATATTATGTTTGCTTTAATGTTCTCAAATTAGTAGTTGGTTACAAAAGCTTTTACTAATTTGTGGCAAAACCGAGAGACTAATGTACAGTAGTGAACAGCAAAACCCAGAAGGAGCTGTTTCCATCTTAGAGGCTGTCATTAGCTTCAGATGGAGAGATTCTTTACAGAGAATTATCTAGGTATTCTGCTATTCTGTTTTCTTGTTTAACTTTTTTTTTTTTTTAACCCTGATTGACATCTAAGTTAAAAAATTGCTCAAGCCCAATGATTTTTATCAAAAATAAGTATTGGGTAGTATCAGTCATTGCATCAGACGGCAGAATTTATATCTTGCTGCAAGTTTTTCATTAGACCATATTCTGAGTGTGTCTCAAAGATCTGTTCCCCTCATTATTATCCTGTGATATGAGAATCACTTGCACTCTCTTTAGGCATAACCCCATAGGGGTTTTTTCAGTGTAAATGATTTAAATACTCATTCATTAAACAGCTTATGATAAACAGCTATGGATCTTGAAATTGTCGGAGTCCAGGGCATTCCTTTGGTTGCCCTGGATGGTCATAGACCTCAGCAGAGAGGCCTGGGACCCAAGAAAGAGAGTTTGAATCCTGGACAGGGGGGTCTGTCCAGAGGGGGTTGCCTGGCACAGAGCCCAGGAAGACACGGGCTTTGATTTTAGTCCATGGAAAAATCTTTTAACATTGAGAGAAGAATTACAAGTCACAAAGGTGTGAAAACAGTAGTGCAGCTAATCACAGGGTGGAGAATTTTGTAGTTTTGGGATTTTTAGAATGGAGGTGAATAGGGGAAAAGATGGAGATTTTAGGACAGTGCCCTGGGTTCTTCTTGTTCTCCCTTGGCCTCCATCTTCTGATGTGACGTGGGCACAAAGTCGTGTAAGAAGATTGGGTCAAAGTAGAAATGACCTTTTTAGTATAGATAATAGGCATTGGCACAGAATTGTAAATAATAGACACGTAATTATCTGTATAAAAAGGTAGCGACCTCCCATCACGGGGGGAGTCACCCTGTGTCCGAGCTGCTGTGAACATGTCGGCCGGGCACAGAGAAATTTGTAAGATAAGAAATAATAAACATGCGAGAAACCAAGAAACACCAAGACCTTGAGACTCCTCTTCATTCTCGCGCTGGGCTAAAAGACTTCAGAGGGACAGAGAGCAGAAAAAGAACCACCCGAACCACCAACCTGAAATCTCGGGTAAGGAAGAAAACCCAAAAGAACCCGAGAGAAATCTGAGTACTTCTTCTTATTTATTGATAATTGCAAACATGATTTCATTACCTACTTAAGTAACTAAGTACTTAGGATTCACTAAGACTATTTTTTAAAGGATTTAAATTTTGTGCACATGTTCATATACATTGCAGGTTAAAAGTAGATGCTGGAGAGAGATGCTTAAGATCTAACCATACAAAGCAAAAGAGGTAGACTGCAAACATATATCAGCACTCTGTGGCTATGTACAGCTGTGTTCAAAGTTACTTTATGTAACTGCAGAGACAGACCAATAAAGCTTTTACCTGAGCTACAGTGCAACAGAAGCCACAAGCGACAAAAACCCCTAAACAACAAACAAATCCATTGATGTTAGTAGTATATTTTAACAGTTTGCTTAATACAAAGTATTTTAGTCCCAGAAGATGCTGTCTAGGATACTTAGGATGTAAGAACTTGGGCATGTTGTGGAGGTGTCTGAAAATACTTATTTTTGGCCTTATTACATAAGAAGAATCTGTTGTCAAGATGAGCAATGTATTTTAACACTATCTATAGAAGTTAAGGTCTGCAGTTCAGCAAAGAATTAGCCATGAATGTCTCTTATGTAAGTAATCACATCAATTTCAGTGGAACTGTACATATGTTCAGTATAACTATAACTATAACATAAGTTCTTCTCAGGAACATAAATCTTAACATGATGGACATTGTGAAAAATTAGAGAAGCAGTATGATGACATTGGGATATTTTAATAGTTTCTTTTTTGTACTTTTTAGCCTGATATTTTGTTAACCCATGGTCTAAGGTTCCTCAAATTCTTTAACAAAATATGAGTTTTCAGAAGGGCCATGAAAGGGCCAAATGCACTCTGTGTGAAGGTCTGCCTCTGCTAGGTACCAAAGATGTTCTACTTCTCAAAAAAAATTATCAACACCTGGCTGCCTAGTGACCCTTGTAAAAAGAAAACAGATCTAAAATGCGACAACATCAATCATCACAGAGCACAGAAAATTAGTCTCGCAATTTGTGGTATAACATTTATGTTGATAACAGTACTGGGGAGAAGTAACCTATCACATTTCTAGGCTTTAAGTTTAAAAATATAAGCTCTGACATTGTTTTACAGGGACTTAATTGACATGAAGGCAAAAAATGTAAGTAAATAGGTCAGATAAATTTAATATTTATGCAAAATTAGGGTTTCAAATGTTCCAATATCCTTCACTCATGTACAGTGTAGAGAAAAGAATCAATCTTTAAGTTGCCAGTACCTTAGTTCTATTATAAAATGTAAGTTAACTTTAATGTAAAACTCTGACTCTGCATGAAAATACTCAAATCCAGGATTAAGTACAAAGTTAAAGTCTGTTACTGCTTTAAACCTGCTTATTGAAATGTATGAATATACATGCATATGAACACACAGATGCACATATGTCTTATTTAAATGCACAACAATTAAATAAACTGGAGATGAAGAAGTTGGCTTCTTAAAAGAACTACTCTTGACAAGATATTGTGTCACTATTACTGCTTTCTGCAGGATCACATCAACACATTATTTTCAGTTTTAAAACGAAACAGCACCACCTTGTATCCTAAAATAAAGCTACAGCTATTCAGCACTTTAGTGGCCATATAACATATATATATAAATATGCATAGTAACATAACTATTCACAAAAAAGTGTATATATTTTTGTATTAGAAATGTCAAAATAGGACATTTAGCCTTGAAACCTTGGTTCAAGACAAATCTGATTTTAGAAGAATATTGTTACAGGAAATTCTATGAGTGTTTGAGCTAAAGTATGTTTCTTTTCATTACTGAAGGCCCTTGAATTTTGCTGTTTGTAAAACAAAAAGATTAGGTTCAATTTGCATCATCCACAGGAACATAGTGCTTGGTTTTGTTAGCTAAATGGTGATAGATGTAGGTGAAAATGTTTCCAAAAAGGTCTGCATAAATTACTCATCAGTGATATTCATTAGCTGATACTTGCTCTGCTGCACTATGAATGTTTATAATTGAAAGCAGAGATAAAGCAATATGATGAAGGTAACTAGCTATCCACTACTGAGTAAAAAAACCCAAACTGATATGGGGTTCACAGCTGAAAAATTATTTGTGCAAATTGCATAGTGAAAATGGAATAATATATTAAAAGTAAATTATGATCTATTTGTAAACCACACTTAATTAAAAAATAATTATATTAGTAATTTGAATTGTTTGCAATTAATCTTTGAGAGTATTTGCTAGAGAGAGCTATTTCCTCACTTATCCCTAGTGTGTCATGGTTGCCGAAACAACCCTGAAACAACAGGGAAAACTGCCCTTCCATTAGATGTATTTTTATAAAGAACTGTGTTAGTCATAAAACCTAAAAGATCCCTTAGTGAAACTCATTAAAACTGCAGTCCAGTACTGTGTCATGTCTTGTTTTGTTTCCTCACCATTGCTTATAACGTCCTGCAGAAGGAAAAAGACATTTTCTTCCACTACAGATTCTGAGTTTTCTACTTCTAAACGCTGATTTTTCCTATGCTGGTCATCTTCCAAGCTCAAAGAGTAAAATTTGACTTATTGGAGCTCACTGAATAAAAATGTAATCATTTCTAATAATCAGAAGAGAGTGTAGATCTGTTGCTAATATCAGTATTTTAAAACCTTGGTATATGTATCAAAACCTGCTTAATCTCATGGCTATAAATACTCTTGGACAAATTCTTAGGCACAGGATTTTCCGAAGTGTCCTTTTCATGGGACACATAGAATATGTAAGTTTGAACTTGAAGGAATTTCAAAACAGCTGGAATTATGATACTAGCATAACTGCAAGGGCTGACCCTATTTTTCAGAAGGCAAGGAGTGGTCAAAATTAATTGAGTAGGATGTTCCTGAGTTAACAACCTGTGTGATATGCTAGGGGAAAAAATTGCATTTTTTATTTCCTGGCATCCAGAATTTGAAAGAAAACTGATCTGGCATATATATAAAGAGTTCAACTGAACAAAGAAGGAGTTGAGGGGAACTGGGCATTATCTGTCAGTCATCAGTTGAAAAGATTAGTGGGAAAGCAGTATGTAACAAATAAAAGAGAGATTAGAGTAAAGAAGGAGTTTAATCATAGTGAGATGGAGAGATAGAGGAGAAGAAATGAAGATATATAGATATCTATATAATCAACATTTTATTTAAAAATCCCAAGAACAACAGCTGTGGCATCATCTGAAACAGAGAAGTATTTCAGGTCTTTCCAACACTCCTACAGCTATATAGGCCATTCCTGATGCTTTCTGTATTTTCCACTAGAAATTTTCTTTTTATAGATTTCACATTGTTTTATTGTTTGGGGACAGATTGTTGTTGTTGCTGGCTTTTAAACTTGCAAGCACATTAGGAAAGCTTAAACAGGCCACTATTGCCTGAATGTGAAGGTGCTTGAATTCCTGTTCCTCAGGACCCAGTCACGAGCCCTCTCATGTAGAGCCACTTACAAGCTGCTCTACTTCTGTTCACAATGGAAGTAGAAGTGCTATCCCAAACCAATACATAACTCTTTTCAATATCCAGGAACCTATAGCTCTTGTCAGAACAATCCTAAATGTGCCAAATAGGAGAAAAAAACATTCACCAAACCGAGTGACAATGACAAACAACTAAAAAAACCAGAAACCTGACACAAATGGTTTTCTCTCCCTTTTTATAGGAAACATTTAGGGAGCTCATACATTCATCTGTGACAAGAGGATTATCTTCCCGCTTCCAGGACTTTTCACACAGTGGATCCAACAGGGTGGGACAAAAAAAAATTTATGAAATATTAATGCACATCCAGAAGCAACAATTGAAGATACTAGACAGCAGTTGACTGTGTCCATTTTATGTCATTTTTATAAAGAATGCAATTCTGTTATACACATTTAACCACATTTAGATTTATACTGTGATATTTCTACAATTCATACTTTGCGGGAGCAGAGCTCTCAGCTTCACAATGATCCCCACCTTGCTTCTTTCAGTAAAAAAAAAAAAAGGTATAGGGAATATAATAAATCCCTTACTGTATACACTTTCAGTATTTTTAATAATTGCTTCTTCCATCTTGGTAAAAGCATATTTACCCATAATAATGTCTCCAATATCCATTAGGATTTAGTCATTATTCTGAGACATAATTAAGCATTGCCACTTTATATTTTTGGGAAAATTATTGATTTTTCCCAATTATTGATCTATCTTATTCTATATTGATAACATTTATTAGCTAACCAAGATATTTTTGGGCTAGTAAGCCACTAAAATTTAAATAAATGTAGGTATCATGTTTCCAATAGCCTGAACCAAAATAGAAAAACTGGGACAGATACATCCATTTATCCATAGTCCTTTAAAAAAATTTGTACAAGATAATGGATAAACTACCTGTTGAAAATGAAAAGTGGAATAAGAATTTTCTGAGGCTGAACCAATGATGTTAATACAATATTGTGCTTCAAAAGAATTGCACATTAACTCGTGTTTACTTTTGTTTACACTGATTAGTAGTCTGCAGACAATGTTACTGCTTGTTTTGACTCTATGAAATGGATATGATTAACAGCAGAAAAATACACAGATTTTTTTTTTAATAAATCAATCCCTCAACAATGTGATTTATGCTTTTATTTATGTATACCTATACAAAGACTACCTATCTTAGTTGTAGGTGGTGGCATACCTCTTCTATTGAGGTGCAAAGAATGAATCTTCATAGAACTGTATTTCTTATAGCCCTTACACAAGCATCTGTCCTTCTCTTGTGATACTAAGTGAGTAGAGGTGGCTGCAGAGGACCATGGTGACATGGGAGAGCAGTTGACTAGGAAATATGCAAGTCTGGGCAAAGCAGTGACCCAAGGGAACTCCATGCAAGTAAAGGGAAATGTTTTGCATCCTTTCTCGGTATCTACTCCTTCAGCAGTAGAAAATGAATTTACAGCTCCTAATGTGTGCAGCTAAAAATTCCTCTCCCTGTACAGTTCATTCCAATATGAGCACTCAACAAAAAGCATAGCTGATTTTCTGGGATTTTTTTTCCTCCAGTACTAGACACAAAAAAAAAAAAAAAAAAAAAAAGGAAAAAAAAAAGAAGCTAATAGGAGGAATAATTAGAAATTGATGCAACAATAATTTCCCCTGGTAGAGATGTTCCACTTTATCTTTTCTTATAAAGTCATTATATTATTAGTGTGATTCCTGTATGAAATCAAATCACACTGTATGAAAGGAAAAAATAAATACAAATTTGAAATTGGAACAAGCAGCTTAACAGATTTCCGAGGTGGTTCATGTGCTTTTGGTATTTGTCTCACATCAGGCTCCAGCAAGAAGCCCAAGGCCTGAATGGTTTTGTACATTTTATTTATTAAAATACTCTGGAAACAGATTAACTTCCTTTGTGCATTATTTATTATTGTTTCACCTGCCATCAAGAGGAATAGCATGCAAACTGATGAATATACTGAAGGTGGCCTACTTTCAGTGTAATGAAACCATAGATGCCTGTCATTCAACTTTGGCAATGCTGCTTCACAAAACACAACTTTTTGAACTCCTACAGAAAAACTGCAGTGAGGAAATGATTGCATGAAGAATCAAGGAGCTCATCTTTTTTTCCTGGTTTGATAGTTGGGACTGCTCTCAGAGTTAAGTTCTCTGTTACTTGTGAGTAAGGTCTAAAGCATGAATAGGAAACTACAAAAGATCATTTTAAGGTATAAACCAATGGAGATATGAAATATATTAGCATTTCTATTGAAAAGCTTTTCTGTGCATTTCCCTCCTTGGCCTTGTTCATTAAGGAACCAGGTCTTCCTTCTGAGACATTAATTTCTGCTGCCTGATTCTCTGACTTTATGCACATGAGATAGATGAGAGAGAATTACAAGGAATAATTACCTAATGGAAAAAAGTCTCCACTGACCATAAGGATTCTTCCCTCATCTGAGTCTAGCAATGCTTGTTAGAGTGAAAATTCCAAAAGATATACTCTATTTGGAGTTATTCCATAAGTCAACTCATTGTCCAGCGTTTGTCCTGAGGGTAGGTTTAACTTTTCTCTTTATCCATCACAGATGGATATATCACACTTCACTTGAGTAAAAGCAAAATGAATAACCCAAGGAAAATCAAACTTTCCTCTATACAAGCATATTGTAGCTGTTTTATGTATGCTGCACATTTAGTTTTTATACTGCTTTTTCTTTTCTTCTCAGAAATCAATCTGCCTGGTTTGCAATCATCTCGGTACTTCTCTCTCTGAACTCTTAGAGCTGTCCATATATTTCTCATATCAAGATGTCTGAATTTAGCCTGGAATTCCTGACATGACCTGGTAAGAACTATGCAGAGATTAACACTTCATTTCTGCATGACTTCATTCTTTAATGCAAGCAGACAAAAAATCCCACTTGCCATTCTCCCTTGAGATCCACTGAATGAGTTCATCTACAATTTACTGTCCACAATCACCCCAACGTCTCTCTTACTGTTCACCCTTTTCAACTTTATCCTTCGTATAGAATATTGTAATTCAGATAAATTCTTTCATGTATGAAGGAACTGAATTTTTCAGGAAGTCATATTTTTCATCCAACTTCACTACAATTTCAGAAATATTTAGATCTTCTTTTTTAGAACAGTTGTTTCTTGCATATTTTGCCTCCTTCATTCCTCACAGCCTGTCCCTTTCTTAAATATGCTTTCCCAGAAGTGCCACAACCTTGACTGCAGAGCTCAGCCATGGTGGGTCACTTGGATTTGGCTGGAATCAGCCATGTCTGGCACAGGATAGTCCTGGCCATTCCTTACAGAGTCTGCCCTCTGTTAGCATCCCCCGCTGCTAACACCTCTGCACAAACACTCAATACACCAAGAACCAGAGACAGGCTAAAAATATGAACAGCATAATGACAATGAGTGAAATATTAATGTCTACAGATTTTCATGGTGGTACTTTTTTAAATCAAAATATTATACACACTAGAAATACGAAGAGGAGCCAAAAAAAGAGGGCAAGGGAGACAATAAAATAAATAAAAAGAAGAAGGAAAATTTAATGGAGAGCTTGTGATGCTCTGAGCAGAAAGGATTTAGAGAAAAATGTTAATCAGTAAAAGAAAGGGAATGATACATCCACCTTTAGGAAAAGAATGGAAAATTTCAGCCCCAGGTCTAACTGTGAAAGAAGGCAGGAGGTGGCGAAGAAAACTGGTTTGCATTCTTAAATACATCACCTACGAGCAAGTGTTTGCTGTAATAAGTAAAATAAATAACCTACATTATAGAAATTTATGTTTTCCCTGCTGTTTCCATCACAGTTGATAGATGTTCCCTTTAGATTTTCAAGTCTTTTTAGCCTACACATAAAGCCAGACACTTTATTACATTTTACCTGTTTGTTCTCTTTTAAAGATAAAAGTAAATGTACTTTGCTAGTATCATTCATGTTAGCATATGCTCGTGGACACACAATGTATTCCTTACAAATAAGACAAATGAATCTCTGGGGGGTGTTCTCTGGGAAAATAATGTGTAAGCTTTATAAAAATCTGTATTAAACATCCAGGCATGATGTTTCCACATTCTATAAGCATTTTCAAGAGTTCTTTTTTGTTTATAAGTCCTGCATTTCTTTCTGCTCTGCTTGCTTACCCTTCTTTTGAGCAAGACTTTTTCTCTGACAGTTAACCATCCCTTGATTCTTCGTGTAGGCAACCTGAAACAGGATTAACAGATGTTCCAGGCTCAGAAGATGTTTTCAGGACTAGTTGATCTTCCCAGATCCTCAGAGGTAAGTGTTTCTTGGATAGAAAATCAGACAGCAATACGAAGGTAGTGAGAACAATATTATAGAGCTGTTTTATGTCAGCAGGCAGGAATAAACATGCAAAGTTACAATTTGAAAGATGAAATGTCTTACAGATGGAATTTGACTGGGAAGCCTGGACCATCACTCTTACTTCTGAGCTCAGATTTGCGAAAGGTATTTTGGTCTGTTTAAAGATTAAAACAGTAGTACCCTATTTAGATTTAAGACGTTCTAATATTTATAAAGAGAAGAGTGACTTAAATGAACTATTTTTCCCCTCTCAGTTATTTATGGAGAAGTTGACCATGACTTTAATTATCATCCATATTTCTTTTGTCCTGTGAGCTAATAGAATACACACAGTGCTTCTTTTATAGTGTGGAATGTTAATATAATGACAAATTAATTTTATTATCCCATTCTACTAGTAAAAGAACTCAGGAACACAGCATGGGAGTGATGTATCCAAAGATATGTTGTAGAATAATCACACAAGTCATAAATTTGTTTAGGTATAATCCTAAAAAAAATAATAAACTTCCATATATTCCTCATTTTCACCAGTTAGAAGAAAAAAAACCCAAACCAAATCAAACACCAAAAAAGCTCCAGCAACCAAAAAACCACTACTGTTATTTCATAATGCACTACCTGATTTATTACATTTCTACATTTTCAAGCAATGAGATCACATCAACAAACGCATCTTCTCCGGGGAGTAAAAAAACTCCAGTCCAGGAATTGGTAATGCATACCACAGAGCTGGAGGCTATGCATGCAGTTTTTTATGACGTGAGGATTAATGGCATTATTATTTATGTTCACTGTAAGAGTAACTGTACATGAATGTAATAGTGGATAAGTAGCCATTGGCTTCTTCATCCTAAACATTAAGGATGTTTTTTATCATCTCTCATTTTCACAGTGTGGTGCTCTGTAAAACAAATAGTGTAGGCAAAAAAGACATCTTGAAATATATACATGTATTTTCAAAGCACAGCAGGGAGAAGGAAGGTCACTGAACAATGTAATTGATGGCAGTAGCAAAATGTTTTCTAACATGCAACATTGCTAGACCGTGTTGATCACAAATGCCAAATCAGATCAAAGTATAGAAATGCAAGGTAACACCCTCTATTGTTCATATTGATTGCATCAAAGGAAATAGAATGCAAATTAGGAAAGCTTTGATGAATGGATAGGCAGCCAAAAGAAGTACAATAAAGTGCTGGATTTCTCCTTCCTAGCAGAAGCATACACTGCATTACCCAGCTAATCAAAATGTGCAGTGCATATTTCAGCAGATTGAAATCAATTGTAACATGAGATAGCCTTTTATTTTATTCATCTTGACTCTACTGAATGATTACCTTCTGCTGTTCAGCAACTTTGAGAATAATGCACAACTCAGTGGACTTACTTAATGCTTGTGTGCTGAATTTTTACTTTATTTAATGTATTTACCAGAGGCTGGTGGTGCAGAAGACTGCAGCCTCATATGCTACCTTGAAGGATATGTGGGTCACAGCTTCACCGGACAAAACTTTGATTTCTGTGCCTTTAGAAAGTTTGCACAGCATTGGAATCTCATTCTTTGTCCTTACAGTAGAGAACAATGGTTTTACCTTTTTTGCGCTTCTTCCAGCCAATTAGTGGAACACCACTGATCATGGAGTTTCACAAAAGGCCAACAGACTTCCCCATGCTGTAAAACAAGAAGAAATTTTCTGTAAAAAATTATCGCCAAATTTCTGGCAGCTGAGGTGCACAGTGAAATGTAGTCAATTAATGTGATCACTGTAAATCATGGTTACAGCTTGCTGTGTAAATAACAGTTTATAACAATAAACAGCAATACAAGTGACTTGTTCTAGCAGTGGTATAAACTGTTGTTGATGGACCATGAACTGAAGTGTGTAAATTTTACAGTAAATATACATCAGAGAAGAATTGTTTAACCACTAGGGCAATGATTTAAGTGACATACAAATGAATGACTAGGTTCAAAGTGGCAGGTTGACAGAACATAATGAACCAAAGAAACTCAATGACAGAGAAAAAAAAAAAGCCAAAGGATATACAGAAATTAATGAACTGTGATATATTTCTAAGCAAAAATCTAAAAAAAATATCTGTCATGGGCCTCTTGAGTTGTACTCTTGGGTCTCATAGCCTTTTAAATTTACTAGTCTCTTTATCTCAATAATTGCAATCTATTTTTTCTTTTCCATGGTATACTTACCGATTAAGTCAGCTGTCAAAATTAAAACTGAAATTCTAATTTGCTCTGGTGAATGGAAAGACATTTCCCTAGACAAATATTTCCCTAGTTTTTTTAAAAAATAGCAGGCACAAGACCCCGGCCTCTCTATGAAATCAGCGCCCCTTGGCTGTCCTCCCTGGAAATCCTGACCCATGGGTCACCCTGGCAATTAGATGCAAGAAAATATTCTTAGACCAGAAGGCAGTTAAATATCACGGCAGATTTTCTCTACACAGCCTGTATAAATTCCACATTTAGAGGTGTTGCAGAGCTCAAATGGACAAACCTCTGAGTGAATGACAAGCCCATATTGCAGCCTAGAAGCTGACCTTGATTTCAGTGAGGTGTTGGAAGATACAACTTCTAACTGCACTGAGAACTGGCAAAAAAATTTCATGTGTATAAATTAAAGAGGAAACTCAAGACAGCCACAGTTTCCAGCATCTGGTTTTAAAAGGAACAGCTCAGTCTGCTTATAATCCCCTAAGAGGTGCATGTGGGAATCAGCCGCAGTTCTATCTTCCATGGAATTGTAGTGCTTTAAGCCCTGCAGAGTAGGAGTTGGCTCAATATTTCAGGATAATTACCTAGATAACTGCATCAGGTTTGTAAGGTACAAACACAGAACAGGAAATTTGAAAATAATCGTTTTCTATACCTAAGTATTTTTGTAGATCTGAACCTTAATGACTACTTTCTTTCTAAAATAAACTGTAATTATTAACACCAACACTGAAAAAAGTCTCCAGAAGGAAAATTTGTTCTGTTTGAAATTGTAGGTGATTCTTTGTGTCTTGAATATAAGATGTATGAATTAAATTCTTAAATACTGAGAAAAAGAGAACATAAAAAGCCTTAGCTGATACCAATCATCAAGCCCTGCTATCACAGATACCACATTTTATAATCTACAGTTTAAAAACAACTGAATTTTTTCATCCTAGTACTCTCAGAGAACAGATCCAAAATCTAAGTGCTCCACTGGTCAACAACATTAATCCAATTTTAAGCCAGGATTTATTCATGTCTTGTTCAGACAAATCTGCTTTTGTGCCAAAATGATTCTTTAGTTTAAAGAGCTTTTCTTCATTCTTTGTATATTTGTAAACAAAGCCATTTTTTCATCTTTGCTTGGCTAATCAAGCTAATATCTTCCATTAAAAGGTAGGGTCTCCTAAGGATCTTTGCAGCCCTTCTGCTCTGTTTCACTCTCAGTTTAGCTTTCTGTACTATGTCTGATCAGGATTTTGCACAGGAGCAGTCTTACATAGCAGCACCACTACAACTTCCCATTTTTTCTACTTTTTTGATTCAATTCAGAATCAAATTGTGTATTTTTAGAAGCAAATGCCTTGGTCAGCTCTAACTGAACCTGTGGATCAGGTAGAACACCTGAATACAACCCACATGCAGGTGAAGCTCACTGAGCTTAGAACGCAACATTCTACCATGGGTCACCAAGGGCCAGACCTGGCATTCTATTCCTTTTAGTACCATCCCTTATTACTTCATTTTTAACATGTATTTGGGTTTGGGGGACTGGTTGGTTGTTAGTTTAGTTTTTATTTAATTTTATGAAGTCTGCAATCTTCTGTTTTGATAATGGCTTCCATTTTCTGTATAAAATTTTAATCAGCACAGTGTTTTGTCTCAAAAGGAATTATTTAATAAGAAAGAGCTGAAAGACACTCGCCTTGGAGACACCTTCAGCTGTCCTGTTTCAAAGCTTTACTGGTGCCAAAAAGACTACTTCAACCCTTCAAGTTCTACTAGCTATCTGGATAGATATTCAGTTTTACTAAATTACCTACGGGTTAGTTTGACATGACAATCTAAACTTGATAATCCATACATAGGTTGCTTCAATGGAGGTTTAGCTTGGATATAATGAAAAAATTCTTCACCAAAAGGTTTGTCAAGTGTTGGAATAGGCTGCCTGGGGAAGTGATTGAGTCACCATCCCTGGAGGTGTTTAAAAGACATGCAGATGTGGCACCTGAGGACATGGTCTAGTGGTGGACTTGACAGTGCTGGGTTTAAAGATACCTAAAAGACATTTCTCAACCTAAATGATTCTACGATCTCCTTTTTCTGTTACCATGAATACTCTAACTAAATTTTTCTTTTCCTATTCTTCTGTGCTATTCTCTTTCATACCCTTAAGATAATGCAATTTGGTTCAGAGTTTGGTTTAGAGTTCAGATTTAAGAACCTCCAAAGACAGGTTCTTGCTGATTTGGTCTTTCCAAAAGTATATTCCAAACCTGTATTTCAATTTTTCTTTTTTTTCCTTCTTAAATATGCAACACTGGTTGACTGACTTCAGGGGACTCAGGAGTTGTAATTGTTGAAAATTTTAATTGGAATTCTTACAATATTGTTATGCCAATTCAGAATAAAGCATTTTTCTGCCCTTATATTTTTCTGGAGGATGAATTCTCTTACGACCTCAAGTATATACTTTTCTTTTCACACTAAATTTTACCAAATTCAAACATTATTGTGTTTTAATTGAGAAAAATAGTAGTCTATTTTGAATGAATACTACCCATTTATGAATCATGACTATAGGCACAAAACAACCATTTATTTTACTTAGTGCTAAATGAAAGAAGAAAAAATATCCTTTCTCAAGAAAATGTAAAAATGTACCCTCTGTATTAACAATATGTTTATCGTTATATAGTTTGCCTAATGTCAGAAAAAATCGAAACACATCTATCATTATTACATGTAGTGGTTTACAGCTTAGGTCATCTGTCATAGTATGTGGTTATTATACACCAAAGGTCAGATCTATATCAGGAAAATAGAAAATTCATCTTCTGTGCCTCATACTTTTTTAGCACTTGACTTGTTTCAACCCAAAGTGTTTAATGTGAACTTTTACAATGTAATTATTCATGTTAGAGAATATACTTTCAGAAGTTTGCTGAAGGTAATAGACAAAATATAATGAACATTAAACTCTAGAGGGTCGTTGATAAAAAATTGCTCTCTCCATGCTTACATGAAGTGAGGGTATTGCCCTGTAATGTGGAAAGGCAGGAGGAGCTATGTCAAAAAGGCAAGAAATAGACAATCAGCTGTAAAAATATGCAAGCAGCAAATAGTGGCTTCCAAGTACTAGCAAGCTAAGAGTTCACTTCTGCTATATGACAAAGGACATTTAATTATAGAAATACCAGCAAAGTGATCATGCTGCAGATCAAGATACCTGCGTACTTTGGCAGATTAGTCAGCTGTTTGTGCAGTTGCTTGTTGCCTATGGGACTCCAGAGGATTAATTACACTGTGGCAGCAGGACTCTTCGTTATTTAGTTATGTCTGCACCAGTAATTGAGTGAGCAGCAGTGAACAGTGGTGCTGCTGAGACCATAATAAAGACAGACAGTGAGGGACAGGCGTGCCCTGTCAACACAGCCTACAGACCACAGTGCCACCCCAGAAAGGGGAGCTGAGGACCAAAGCACACATTTTCCCTGAGTTTAAGGTTCAATTCTGTTGCTCCAAGATAAGTTGCACTGGTTAATTGAAAGCAACTTATGTAAATAGAGTAATAAAGAATTCTAGATGGTGCCAGAATTGTTATTGTTTAAATCTAAAGTAGAGCAGCTTAGGCCAGATCATCCCATGATGTAGATTTTCACAGTGCAGCTAGAGCAACAGCTATATGAATTTTCACCAAATGAGAATCAAAGGAGCTGTATTTAGGAGCTATGACTCTTTGATTCAAGCCCAGAGTATTTTAAACTTTACATAACTCTTAAATGAATAGTCTTCATGAGGATGTTGGCAAACTTCTCTGCACAGATTCAGGACAAATGATCCCTTTATTAAAACATATAAGCTTTTAAAAAGTAGAATCAATAACTCTTATAATTGTTAATTACAGTTATAAATATTTATTCATATATTATGCAAATGTTTCAGTCCACGGTGTCCAATCTGGTGCTGTGATACATGTTAGGTACATAGGATGAGCTGGACTTTCCAGTGAATTTAGGCATGTCCATAGTATAGAATTACATCCCTTCTGAGGTGGCTCCATCCCTATGTACTTTGGATTCTTCCTGTCCCTCTTGCCAAAAACATTTAGCTGTTTCTAAAGAGCTTGCTTAATCGTGGGTCTTCTCTATATACTTAATCTAGATACAATATATGTTTTCTGCCCTTGTGCAAACACTTTAAAGTCTAACTAAAGTCTAGCTTTACTTTAGTAAAACTAAAACACTGTATATAAATAATAATGAACTTTCTTTACCTATCTCAGCTTGCTTTTGATTAGTTGCAATATAACTTTGTGTTGATGACCACATACTCTTGATAGTCTCCATTTTGATAGAGAAGTATCACAGAAGAGCCACAGAAAAAATTTTGAAAAATACTGAAAATCTTGTGGATCCTGAAAATAACTGGAAGATAGTGGCTTTGTGGAGGACTAAGGAGCACAAGCATGCAGCAGACAGTGGAAAACTGCTGGATGTTTGATGAAATAGCAGTAAATCAAGCAAGGAGACAGAGGCTACGGTATCTAGTGCACCAGATGGCAGAATGACTCGACAAGTACTAGGCCCATAATATTTTGTCTTTGTACTTTGTACTTTGAAAGATTTCAAACAAAGAACAGAACCAGAATTTCTGTTCCTGTCTTTTCAGAGGCCAATAATATCTATTGCAGAAGACATCAATATATTTTCCTACCTATATTGTTATGTAATTCTAAAGTCACTCTGTACCACAAAACCCAGACTTGGGCATGCCATAAGGCTGCGCATGCTGATGAGCATTTTTTTAGTCGCCAATTTATTTAGTACTTTATTTTTTCATTCAGAGTTTCTTAGGGGTTTTTTGTTTATTTTGTGGATTTTTCTCATCTTTGCACCCATGTTTTATCATTTCTGTAGTCGTGCACTAAAAGAAGTAAATGAAGAATTCTCACATGATGTCTGGCAGCAAAGAAATGAAAAGCATCACACTGCAACAAATTTAATCTATTTTATAGGCTAGGTATAAAGAGGTATTATAACAGGAAAGAGATGGTATCTAATGTACTGTGAAAAGTAATGTCAGTCAAAAGAACAGTTAAAAACTATTCAGATCCCCTTTCTCTACATCAAATGGGGCTTTTACTCTTTCAAAGGCATATGCTTTTTCAGCTACTCCTTTGAATGCCTTTTCAAGACTGAAAGTAAGTATAAAGAAACCTTATAAGTGATGAAAATTATTTTTACTTGAAAACCTTTTAAAAAATTAGCTAAATATTATAAGTTTGTGAGCTACACATTTATAAAGAGACTTGTATTGTATACTAGTGCTCTAAAAGCTATAACCAACTTACCATTTCACTTGGAAATAAAAAAAAATTATTTCATCTCCCATTTGTTATAGCTACTAAAAAGTAAATTCTGAAAATTGCTTCAGTAACTTCACAAGTTGTACCTACTTGCTTATTGATCCTTCTAGAAATATGTTAGGTGTCTAAATCTCTCACTTGAAAAAATTAGCGTCAGCTGCAATTTTCATGAACTGGAATCAACAAATACCCCTAGTACTCTTCTTTAGTTTTTTATTATGGCAGCGTTCTCAAAGCTGCAATGAAGTGAATCAAGGCAGCAAAGATACACAGGGGCTGATGAGAACTACTACAACAAAGACATCTAAATTAAATAAGTAGGTAGTGAATTTCAGCTACTTTTGTAGGTCTTGGCTTATAACATATGGCATCAAGCATAGGGGCTCATGGCAGGGAAGCATGATAATAATTAGATGACTAGAAAAAGTAACTGGGTTCAGTGAGATAACAAACACAAGGATTTCTGGCAGAAGATCTGAAGGGAGATGTTTAATGTTGTTATCCCCTCTTCTCTCCTTTAGAAGTGCAAGACTTTGATCAGTTTTTCATAGGTGTGAGGTTAAAGAATTTGCATATTATGAGATTTCACAACATTGTATTTTTTTTTCTGTCTGCAACTACTTACGTATGGTATCTTCTAGTTTTGCTCTCTTAAATATATATTAAACAAACACACAGATATACATACAAGAGCACCTATTTTCATAATATTTTCTCTGTGATCATGAATAAAGATGAGTATTTGGTTTTTCCCACAAACCCTTGGGACGAGGCTGATGGGAACAATCTCCTGCGCCTGGAAGTTTGGCCTATTCTTGACCCTGAAGAATCTGTACTATAGTACTCCATGATAAATATTTCAAAAATCCATAAAGCAAGGTTAACAGAAGTTGACTCCAGAGTACCTTTTAGCAGAGCTCAGAGTCCTGAAGTGATTTAAAACTATTTCTCTCATACCAAGAACTTCACTATCTCATGTATGGTATCAAAGAGAATTATTTGTTTAATTTACATAGACAGTACTTCATTTTCATGGATATTAGTGGCTTAACCCTACCTAATTTCTTCAGTCTAAACTAATTCTTAATCTGCATTGGGGGGTCTAATTTTTAAGGAAAAATGAGCTCAGTGAAGAAACTAAATTACCTGGCTTGTGCTAGAGATAGGTTGTGAGACATGAAAGTGGATAATTTCATGTATGTGATGTAGCTAAACCCGAGAGGATATGATTTCAGCCTAGCTCAGCTGTTTTACCAAATGCATCCATTTAGCATTAAAATAGATAAATAAAATCTCTTAAGTTAGTACTTAGTGGGACAGGGTAGCAATGAATCATACTCGTCCATTTTTTTCCTTATGACATTTTATATGTCTGGGCATGTTCCTACACTGGCTAAAGTCCTACAATGTACTGTACTTCATCTTTATTATTGGAAAATAATCTGAAAACACTGAGTGCTGTGACCCCTGGGAGCAGGAGAATATCAATAGCCAGTGAAGAACAATCTGCATGCTTGCAATACAAAGAGGGATATATTGATTGCAGGGAGTTCACCCAAATTAATTGTGCCAGCCAATAAGAAGATGCCATCAATTATTTGTTGAGCTTGAAAAACATTGGTGTTACGAAAACATACTTCTCCAAACAGCAGAGTAAAATAAAAAGCTCACATGTGGAAGAAAATTGTAGTCAAACAGAAGTAACTGTGAAGTATGGCAGCTATATATTTGTTAAAAAAAGTTTGCTTTATTAAAACAGACAAAATAAGAGGCAGAAAGAAAATTAATTAATAAATAGGGAATCTAGTAGTAAGTTAAAAAGTGCATATATTAGAAGTTTATGCATAATACACAGCAAAATGAAAAAACTGAATCAGAGGATCTAACTGATGATTGTTTTGACATCTCTTGAAATAAAAAGAGGTTTTGATGATGACTGAAAGCAGTGAAGAGCACAAGCTGAAAGAAGCAGGAATAGCTTCCTGTGAAGAAAGAAGACAGATTTTTTTACAAAAATCTACCACAAACACAGCCAAAAGAGGCACTAAAGCCACATTCTGCTTTGCAGCAAATTGTGGTAGATAGAGATCAGATATAAGAAAATGAGCCAGAGGTTACAAGCTGAATTCCATGTTTCCATGAAACAAGAACTGGAGGAAAAGTGATATTGTGAGGAGACTCTGGAAACCCTATGCAATGAGACATGAATGCAATAAAGGGTGATGTCATACACGGCCATCCTAGTCACTGTCAGCTTCGGTTCATATTAGTATACATTGATTTACCACTCCCACTTTGTTGGAAGAGGTGTCTCTGCCCACCAAAAACCTGCAAATTATATAAAAACAAATTGAGGTGTAAGATCAAAAATTTGCTTCAATTGTCAGCTCAAAAGCTGTTGCAAAAGAGAAATTGTTTAATCTCAGATTAATTTATTCATGCTCTATTGCTCTTGAAAACAAAAACAAAACCACCTGCAGCTAAGATAAATAGGCAGCCAAACAAAAAACTAGATATTAATTTGTTCCTGGTTAGTTATTTAGCTGAATTTCATGTATCAAGTTTTGTATTTGGTGTCTGTAGCAATACAATTACAGTATATCAATCTGTTTAATACCAGACCCCAGAATAGGCTTGGATTTGGGGGACCCTCTAAAGAGAATATTAGGGAATTTGATTTTCAAGCAGCTCAGTAGCAGGCATCAACAGAAAATTAAGTTTCTCAGAAGTTATTCCTTTTAAAATGTTATCCCTAAGTGTGGGAAATTTCCCATTTCCATAACTGAATTTTCATTTGATACCATCATGAATGGTTCTGCAAAAGAAAATTTAATCCAGTTTAACATTCTATGACATAAAGTATTCATTCATTTAAAACAAGACAAAAACACTCTAGTATCAAATGTTAAATTGCAATCAATGCCAAAGGCAGAAAGAGATAAAATATACATGTTGTGATATTTTTAAAAATAATTCTTTTAATCATATGACTTTTATGCCATCAGCAGAAAAACTACTTTAACTAACCAATCTTTGTTTTAGAATTTGATCTCAATTACCTTGATGAGAAAATAAATTATATGTTGAAACATCTGTTCCAGAAAAATCAGAAGGATTTTCACTTTTTGAAATACATCTGGGAAACAAAAATATATACCAACTTTCTATCAGCAAATGAAGTGCCTTAGAAGACAGCATGGAATACTAACTGAAACTTATAGAAATTAAACAAATTTGCATTTTTCAAAATACATTTTAATTCTAATCACTCAAATCAATATGGATGTAACTGTAAATCTGTGAAATAAAAATATAGCACTAACAGCAATGGATAACTACCATAAATTCCAAAATGCTGTAATGTTTGCCTTAATAAAACGATTAATAATGACAGCAAAAAAATGTGTATCACTCCAAAACATAAAAGATGGATCACATGATCTTACACTTTATGACATGTATGCCTTGACTAATCTTTCTATTCTACAATACAACATAGCTAGTCCAAAACTGTGCCTTCCCGCCAAGGTATATCTTCCTATATGTTTCTACAGGCATCTTTTTTGTGAGGGATGTAGATGACAAGAATGCAATACACCTATGAACAACTATGGAAAAAATCATTCCTTATTAGGAAAAAGAAATTAGAACAGAAGTGGAAGCGGATATCGAATTTACATACATCAGAACTGACAAAAGCATGAGGACAAAAGAGAGGATCTGAATGTACAGAATGATTGACCAATGGGGTAGAGCCATAGAATATTAGAAACTTTTAGACTGGAAAGGACCTTTAAGATCATCAAGACAAACAGTTTATCCAGCACTGCCAAGCCCACCACTAAGTCATGTCCCTAAGCGACACATCTATATTTCCTTTAAATACCTCCAGGGATGATGACTCAGCCAGTCCTTTGGGAAGCCTGGATAGGCTTATCCAGACCCCTCTGCAGAGCTTTCCTACCCTCTACCAGACAAACACCTCCTCACAAATTGCTGTCACGTGCAAACTGACTGAGGGTGTGCACTCAATACCCTCACATCCAGATCATTGACAAAGATGTTAAACAGAACTGCACCCAATACAGAGCCCTGGGGGACACCATTTGTTACAGGCTGCCAGCTGTGAACAGAAGAGATAGTTTGAAAATATTTGACTATGACTAAGCAAATATGTTCAAGGAGGAAAAAAAAATAAAATTAAATAGCAAAAATAACCGCATATTCCAAACACTGGTAGGGACAAAGTCAGAAAATATTTTGTAATTATCTTTTTTATATTTTACTATTTCAAGATATTTCCAGCAAATATGATTGTGATGCTACTGTAAATAGCCTGTCTACTTACATTTGCAGTATTATTCCTAAACTCAGTTTTTCCAAACTCTCCTCTGTGATCAGGTCCAAGTCACACCATATCTGTAATATATTATCATTGAAAAATAAGATCCTACCTTAGAAATCAGTCCAACAACAAAACCTCTGAAGGTCAGAAAAGTCTTGTTCTGTTTTATTTGGTTTTAAACCCAAATGAGTTAACTGCTTTTGAAACTAAACCATAGCAAATCCAAAATTATCAAAGCAGTGATTGAAGTGCAGTGACTAGTTCCCAATCCAGAAGACTGAAGATCTTAATGGTCGGCATTAGGGAAAAAAAGTCTTTCTCTAAGCTTCACTATAACTCACAGTCACACATGACCACACATACAACAACTGTCATGGGTTTTTTTGAATAGAATACATTAAGAGGGTACTGTAATAGGTGTATCTTAAATGAGAAAAAGCTTAATTTCATGTAAAGGATCATATTCAAGGGAGAAGCTACTGTGTCAGTGATTAATTTTTTTCTTCAGAAATGAGAATTTTTTGTTGCTTAATATTATAGACAATAGATATGGATCATACAACCAAGTGCAAAAATATGTTGAGTGCCTATTTAAAAGGGCATAAAAGGTTTATGCTTTGCAAGATGAACTGTCTACTGTTATTTAAAGGATCTAGAACCAACATGCCTTTTTTCCTCATTCAACAATGATAAGCCTGGATGTTTCCAAGTATAAACTTAACTTTCCTTCTTCACATAAAAAAATGCATACCATTTAATTGAATGTATTTGAGTCAGCTAATAATTTTTATACATTTTCTCCTACTAATAATTCATAAGGACTTACTTTAACCTTTAGATACTTTAACCTTTTAGGGACTTAAATACTTCTCTGTCAAGTTTGTGCCCCCACACCATGCAAAACTTTGCAGCTGTGGAGCATGTCCAGAGAAGGGCAATGGAGATGTTGAAGGGTTTAGAGATCATAGGAGCAGTGGCTGAGGGAGCTGGGGGTGTTTACCCTTGAAAAGAGGAGTCTTGGGAGGGACCTTATTGCTCTCTACAGCTGCCTGAAAGGAGATTGTAGCAAAGAGGGGGTCAGACTCTTCTCCCAGGCATGCATTGCAGAATCATGGAATCACAGAGTATTCTGAGTTGGAAGGGACCCATAAAGATCATCACAGTTAAAGGAAAAGAGGAAATGGCCTCAAGCTGGACCAGGGGAAGTTCAGGTTGGATATTGCGAAGAATTTCTTCATGAAAAGGATTGTTAAGCGTTGCAAAGGGCTGTCCAGGGAAGTGGTAGAGTCACCATCCCTGAAAATGTTTGGGAAATGCCTGGACATAGCATTTAGTGCAATGATTTATTTGACAGGACGGTGTTCAGTCAAAGGTTAGACTTGATGTTCCTGAAGGTCTATTCCAACCTCAGTGGTTCTGTGATTTTATACATATAAATCTTCATAGATTTAGAAAAGAAAGCAAAGCAGCAGACTTTACACTATCTTCATGACAGAACATTTTGTTTTTTCTAATTCTGCTAAGGACAGCCCTGCATGTATAGCCTTTACTTAGGTATTAGTTTCATAGAAACACAGAATAGTTTCAAGGGACCTCTGGAGGCTGTCTAGTCCAACTGCCCTGCTCAAACCTGGATCAGCTAGATGAGGCTACTTGGAGCTGTGTACAGTTGGGTTTTACCTGTCTCCAGGGATGGAACCTCCACAGCATCCCTGAGATACCTGTTCCAGCGTTCAATCACCCAAAAAAAAAAAAAAATGGAAAAAGGATTCCTATTCAGACAGAACTTTTTGTGTTTCAATTTATGCTCTGTTTTTCTAGTCTCTAATTGACTAGACACCACTGGCAAGAGTCTATTAGTGAAAATAACAATAATTTTCTCAGTGGGAACACCAAGATATAAAGTACACTTCTTTGACAGAATTAGAATGATAAAGGTAACCTTTATGGGGAGTGAGAATAAAACAACACGGATGGATGGAATTAGCCCAAGAACAGTGCTGAGCTCACCTAGTCTGCTTCACATTATATAAAGTAGATCCTTCTTTGTCGAGTCCTTGTAAGGCCACAGATGCAGCCTTGTCCCAAATTCTGGGCACTGTATTTCAAGTCATTATCAGTTGAAACAAAGCATGAGGAAATAAAGAACAATGAGAGGTCTATTGGCAGCCCCACTCAGGAACAACTGAATGATCTAGTTTACTTAGCCTGAGGTAGGGAAGACTGCAAGCAAAAGAGACAACTACAAGATGATATTCATGATATACACAATGCATAAATACACATTTTTTCCTAAAGAGATTTGTTCTTCATGCCTGTATGAGACAGAACTAGAACAGCACTTTTGCATTGCAGCAAGGAGGATTCAGATTAGATATTAGAAAAAATGTATCTTTTGCAAAGGTAATGGAGCACTGTATTAGATTTCTCTGGAATGCATCAATCTCCAAAACTGCAAATGTGGAAATATATATTAGGAATGACATAAATATGGATCCCTGGAGAACACAGTCTAAATGACCTCTCAAAATTCACATAGTATTTATTATGAGCCCACAATATTAAAATTGAATAAATATGCACTTATTAATTATACATGCATTTAAATAAAGCTAATCTGTACTGATTTAAAAATAAAGAAACATCAATTTATCTCTTGATAAAAATGAAATGAAACACTTTTTTAACCACACGAAGGACTAAATTATTATGGATCCTTAAGAGTAAAACCTAAACCTGGAAAAAATTCAGGAACTATAACTTATGTGATGTTTTTCTTAAGACTTGAACTAGAAATAAATTACTCCCTGAGGAACAGAATAATAACTGAAATCAGTTCTTTGTTGCAGAATTAAGGCAACACTGCTGTGTTGTTGATGCTGACTGAGTATTTTAAGCTTCCTTAATCTATTTCTTCCTAGATCTATGATTTATGACATCTGAAGACTGACCTTTAAATTTCCACCCTAACAAGCAGGTTTATTTGCACTTCTTGGAAATAAAAAATAAAGGCCTCCAGGCCAGTAAGCATTAACTTCTTTAAGCATACCACATTTTCTCACATACAGCCTCCTAGAAGATGTGACAAGAAACACTATTTGAGGTCCAACTATTTCCTAGTCTTCTAAAATAAATTTAATTTAGGCAGTCTAATGTACCTTATTTTGTGGCTTAACATCTATTTTTAAAGGCAGCAGAAAACTACCCCTTTGAATTAAACTGGCTTCTGAAATGCAATGCAGCAAAGAAAAACGTAGAATTATTTTTCTCTAACATGACTATGAAATAAACACATCTATTTTTAGTTTGTCAAACACTACACATATCAATTGCCTTTCTACTAACAAACTACAAATGTCAAAATTTCTCTTATTATCTCAAGAAATATGACATTGAAATTAATAGAAGCATTTAAGTAATTTTTTTATTATAGAAAAGCTGGACTTCTACAAGATAGATATTATAAACTTCGAGTCTGGGATGTGGGGACTTGAAATCCATGTGTCTGAAAATATATATGACCACATACACGTGGGCTTCAACCAGAAGAAAAGACAACACTTTATTTTCTCTGTAGAGATACCAAATTGTGTTAATGTCACATTAGAATTTCAAGACAGTCATGTGATAAGATGCATTTCTCTAAATTGTTCTAAAAGTCTATACTGCTTATGTCAGTTACAGACACCTTCTAGAGAAATCTGAGTTTTGTCATTATGTTGCTCCCAAATCTTCACTTCTGCTTTTTATTTAAAAAGGCAAGAGCTTGGCCCACTGAGACATAGTTCAAAACAAAGGACTATGCAAATTCATGCAAAGAGATGAAATCTCCAAGAGCACCACAGGGGGGACTTACCTGCCATTATGACGATTCGTAGCCTTTCAAAATGAAGATACAGAATACCAAAACTAAAGACACTCTTTTAGCTAGAGTGAGAGGGTTTGAGCTAGTTGCTGCATCAGACTCCCATCTGTATCAATAAAACACCAAAAGGATCATAAAGCCCCCACTGTTATGAGTTATGTGATTTTGCAGGCAGTGGCCTACTTCCCCTTCTTTAGCAGTGGTGGTGGGTAGATCGCCAGTGGGTCATGGAGACCTGATAGGTGAGGAGAAGACCCCTCATTTCTCTCTGTGTGCATACCCACATTAGGATGAGGTTGAATTACACTTCTAAATCTAGATTCACCACTTCAATCCAGAAAAAGCCAAAGCTGCATCACTGGATAGGTTCACAGTGAATTTCACTGACAGTCTTACCCTACAATCAGTTTGGCATCAATATCAACTATCTTTCTGAAATTCACCAATTTTATTTTTTAAAAAAGCACATGTAAGAAATACAAAAATTCAGGATGTTAAATCCACTCAGGAATATTGAATAAAATAGGTATGAGTAGTACTATTCCAGGCAATAAACCAAAATCACTTTACACAACTGTTCAAGTGGTTGAAATTTTAACAATGGATTTACTAATACAGTTTGATATTAATTACTAATATAATTACCAGTATTATTTAGGAATACATTGTTAATTCCAATAAGCATACTCTGTGATTCTGCAACTCATTAATATACTAACATAGTGTAGCACAGATGAAACAACCCATTTTTCATTATTTTCATAAAGGGCTAATGCATTTGGGAAAGTGAAATAAGAATTATAATTATAATAAGAACAAAAGAAAACAAAGGAACAAGGGATAATTTTCCCAAGGTGATGACTTACCTGTAGAACATTGTGCGAAATGCAACAATTTGAACATTCACCATTCTGGTCTCAATATAGCAGTGAAATTTTAGAAAATGCATTAAATGAGGTTCTCAAACCCATCAGAAGATGAGTGTACACAATACCTCATGCATTTACCATGCCAGATTAAAAATATTTTCAAGAATGTGTGCTGAAAAATGAGTTAGCATTTGTTTTAATTGAATCAATGGGTTATGGAAATGGGAGAAAAGATAATCAGCACTTTCCACATTTGACCAAAGACTAACTACAGTAGGAAAAAACATTTTCAGATATTTAGGTCTTTAAAGCACTAAATGACAGAAATAGATGACTTTGAATTGTAAACATGTGTATCCTAAATGTAAGAGTGACCTACAAACACAGACCAAAAAGAATTGGCAAAATAAAATTACTATACTTTCAGACAAACATGTAATGCATATTTATTTCAGCAGGACTTTTGAAAATGAAGTTGCTGGTCTCAAAAATACACAAAAATACACAAAAATGCACAAAAATACACAAAAATACACAAAAAGTGTAATTCAGATTTTTTTAAATAGAGTTTAAGGATAAAATAGAGGTTCACCCAATGACTAGTTAAAATGACAGAAGCATTCATCTGACTCATTGGTTAGTCACACTACTCCAAGCAGTAAAAATAGTATCTCATTAGTCTTTTAAATCTTTATTCCTTATTCTACTTGAAATTGATAGTTAATTTTTTTTTCCTAGTATACAGGAGGCACTTATTACACAGGGAAAGCTTAGAGAATAAAAAGTTTGTAAGATGTCTGTCAATCTGTCCCACATGTTAGGAATGAATCATTATAATGGACCATAAGCAGCAGGGTGACTCTGAATGGAAGCCTGTAATTAACATTGCTTCATGTTTTATTGATAGCATTTGCTGTTTTCTGAGATCTGATCATGCATCTTGAGCAATGTGCAAACCTATGGATCATGTTGTGCTTAGATACTCTGGAATTGGGCAATATATGCAGAAGTAAATAGATTAGATGGAAAATGTACCACATCCCTTGTGATCTGTATACACATTTCAATTCTCCCTTTTCTGACACCTGTTTGATGTTTTTTCTGACTCGAGTACACTTGGCATTAATATGAAACATGGAAGTCAGAGTTCTTTTTTACTGTCTTGGGCCAATATTTGCTGATATAAGTCATGGGCATGCTGAGATGGAATAAGAAAAAAATGCATATTCTCACTTACAAGCAAACAAATCTGTACTTTGAAATGCTGTAGATCTGACACCTCAGAGCAAATTTGGAGTTGCAGACAATCTGCAGTTGTAAACTTGAGGAGAGATGAATGGGTGTGGATGAGCCTTCTGCTATTCTGGAAGCAAGTCACCCACAAACTGAGAAAAATATGTTGCATTTTTCTTTAATATGGGTAATTTGGCAAATCTAAAAACAAATTTACAAAATCCTAAAAGACCCTGTATTATTTAGAAGCAGATGGTGTGAAAGGCATTTGAAATCCCTCCTGTAAGCCGTGTTCTGCTTCAGATGCACAACATGAGCAGAAGTTCACAAACTAGGATCTTCCTCCAGACAGTTTTGACCCCAGCCTTCACATCTGGTATACATTCCTGATCCAATAGTACACTCCTATGATACATCCACTTCATGTTTCTAAACTTCAATAGCTTTCTTAACTCTAAAGCCTCAGTTAGAGGAGGTCCCTCTAGTGTGATAAAGAAAGCAAATATTAATGGGGGGAAAAAATCACAGTACAAGAGCATAATTAAGGACTGCAATAAAGACATGAAAGAAAAAACTTAGAAATGCAGAAGCACAAGTATATCTGAATTTCTTACCAACTGCGTGATCAATTTAGTATATAATGCTATTCCTACAACACTATTTTATGCCTCTGTTCTTATTCAAATTGAGCCTTGGCTAATGATGGAAGAGGAAGCAAATTGACAGGCAACATTTGTTAAATGTAAAATTCCGACTGTATGGAAAATCCTCTTAATTAAAACCAAATTCATAAAAAAAGTGGTGGATAATGGGAAGAATTCTGTCAGAAACCCTGGTTATATTTTGTTTTCACTGACAAACTTGTGTGGAATGAAACACAATTCTGTCTACTGGCACCACAGGCAATTATAAAAGCATGACTCTTGTTTTTAAAACTCATAGACTGGTTTAACAATCACAAAGTTTACAGAAAAATTTTACATTTACCTATCTTTTTTTAGTTTTTCAGTTTTAATAGCTCATTTAATTAGCATTTCCAAGCATTCCTCTGTCAGTATGACAGGCAGATTCTCATGCACCTCTTGATTCTGTGAGTGAAGGGTTTGTGACAATGCACTAAAAAAAACGAGCCTAGAAATGAAATCCCAAGATGGAAAGCATTGCTGCAGTCTTATACTGGTTTGAAATAATTTTTCTTGATTTAGTACAATCGTTAGGGAATTTTTGCTCTACTCTTTTCAATAAACAGTTCTCTAGTTTGACAATCTATGCTGTTTGCAGTGACTTTTAATAGTTATCTATCAATAACTCATCTTTTCAAACAATTTAAAAGTCACACAGCCATATATGTCACTCAACTTGTATTACAATCATCTACTGTGAGTTATAAAGCACTGAACATTTCCTATGAGACAAAACACCATACACAGTAAAGGCCTGATCTGAATAAATTACCAACTTCATGCTATGAGTTATTAAGTCATAGCAAGAGCTAGTAAGAGACGGGAGGATAAAGCCCAAGTTTGCAAAACAAGAAAATCTGAATCTGAAAAATTCTCCCTGTATCGCAACTTTGACCCATATTTCTAGAATTACTTTGAAAAAACAAAATTACTAAAAACCAAACCTATTTAAAAAAAAAAAGAAAAAAAACAAAAAAACTCTTTAGTATATACATATTTATTAGTTTACAAGTATTATTTTTATTTAAGGACAGTTACAGCTAATGAATAAACATCTTCCTCACCCAGGTAATGCTAAACCAGATGCAAGCACAAAACTAATTCTCATCAGTTCACACAGACCTTACTCAAAAACCCCTGCAGAGGTTTGGCATAATGGTGACAAAATAAGATTTTTTTCCTGTAAGGTTCTATTCTTGTTATCTTTCTCACATGAACAGAAAATGCTGATTTTTTAGCCAAATGTTGGGAGAACAGAGATGCGGCTCACTGTGGTCTGTAGATGGAACTCAGAATAATGCTAGTACATTACTTTTGACTAAAAATTCACTTATTTTTTTTTAAATTTTCAAAGCTGCAAGCAAGAACAACAAAAGAAAAAGGCTTACCCAAATTGGTTTCCATGACTGAAAAACATAGAACAAAATTATATCCCATTTGGCCAATGAGATTTTTTTTTGGTTAAAGAAATATTTCAAATAATTCCAACTCCTGAAGTGTTCAAAAACAGCTATTGGTTTTTATATATTTATATATATATAAAAATGTGTACACACACACATCTTTTGAGTTGTTTCATTTTAAAATCTGAATGTATCACAGAAAAAAATTATTTGCATTAATTTCTCATGTGCATCCCTACAAAATGCAAATAACCTTTCAAAGTATACTTCTTTCACAACTGTTTTCAAACTTCTGATAACCTTTCAGAAATGCTTTAAAAGCAGCCAGTGTTGCAGTTTTTACTATCCCTTCTCCAACACACAGTCTCTTTCTTTTCTATATAGAAGAAATTAGGGAGATGCTGTAAGCCATTCCAGTGCTTTTTAGTTGATGCATTTGCCAATTAGAGTACAAAACATCCTCTGAGAGCCATATTTAATTTACTGCAGATATTTAAATGATATCATGAGATCCCAGCCAAGCCTCAAATATTTTTAAAATTACCTAAGTAACATTCTTTTTATTTTTCTTAATTATTAGCTAACTCCTTCTGAAAAGCAGGGTCTCTAAATTAAAGAAATGCAGTATATAAAATACTATTTTTTGCTGCCATAGGCAAAAAGGTTTTCCTCTGTGAGGTTGTGTCAAATAAAAAGCGTAGTAGGCCACTAATAGCCATGACCTATGGCAGCCTTGTTGTACTGTGTAACTGAACAATTTCCTTTTCTAAATCTCCAAGCATGCCACTGAGAATCCTAGGTCAGCATATATGGTAAACAAATCACCAATCACCCAACAGATACTTCACTATCTGCTCCAGAATGAAAGATCTCTTCCTTGGCTTGAACTCTGGGACCTTGGTTTTGACCCTGTCTGAAATTTCGTTGTGTTAACAAATGATTTTGGTGGTAAAACTGTGAATCTACATAACAGGCCTGGCAAGGGAAACACATCAATAAGTAATTACTAAAGTAAGTCAGGTTGCTTGACCCAAGCATGCAAGCTCTCTAAATTTATTTCCTTCTCCCCCTTCCATGCTGTCACTGCAGCTTTAATTTCTCCTTCTCTTCCATGAATCCATTTATACTGATCACATCAGTGCTCTTGGCAATTTATTTAATATTTCTAGTTCTCTTTGCATGAAGTAGCTCTGCTGGAATTCCTGTTTATTTCTAATTTCATTTTGTCTGCACTGGTTTTTTTCAAACAGCAGGTTACAGTTGATTAAAAGAAATCTGAAAACAGATACATTTAGTATAGGAAATGTTTGTAAATTGATACATATTTTTTTTCTTTAGCAATGTTTTAAAGCTCTGTGTTATTAATGAAATTGCACAAATAATTACCCTAAATCTCATATTCAGGTAATTAGAAAAATAAAATGAACATCTGTTATTACAAATGCATAATGCCAAGTCATAATGTGCAGGTTAGGGGTTAACACAAGCAAATTGGACATGGTACATAAACACAAGATAAATTATTGTATGGTAGTCTAATTAGGTTCCAAGCATTATGTTAATTATAATTTATATCAATTCAATAATTAAAGAAAACAAGCTCTTTCTTTGGTTTCCTATTCTGTGTACTAAATTATTCTGTGTCAGCTAGGGTGGCACTAGACCATGAATCTGGCAGCAGCAGCAGTCAATATTTTTAAAATCAAAGAGAAAGCCTAGTCTATATGTTAGATTTGAAAGACGAGTTTTGCTAATTAAATGGGGTAAAAAGTAAACAAGATCAAGTTAAACAGGACATAGAAAATCCACTTCTTGTCTGTCCAAGGAATTAAATAAAATATTTATTACCTTAAAGATACTGATCTGAAGTGTTACTTTGCAAAATTAAATTAAAATGGGATAGATTTTCTAAGGACAATCCTAGAAAAAAAGCCAGAAAATCCTATCATATAAATACATGGCTAAACATAACTTTTAGAATTTTTTTAATGCATTTCCTTTCATAAGAATACTTTTTTTTCTGTATCTCCTTTATACAAAGAGAGAGATTTTTAAGAACAGTTTGGATTCTGGCATAAATATAGACATAATCTGAATGTGCTGATTGTGAATATGAAGATCCTTTACCAGGACATCACATGAGTAGTCTTCTCTACCCTCACAGTTAGAAGGTTAATCCTAGTATGTAATCTATCTCCGTTCTGCAATTAAGTCAATTTTCCTTGCTTCCAAACATCACAGATTTTATAAAAGTACAGGAATACCATATATATCTTCTATAGCTATAATTAAAAATGTGAGCCAAAATCAAATCAACATCATGGACCTAACAGATATATTCTGTCCAATCACTTACAACATAGAGAACAGGTCCTTCCAAATGTATATTTTTTGGTGATTTCATCTCTATCTGCAATACCTAACAAGATCTTGTCCATTCAATTTCTACAGTGGGTTTTTTGTTTGTTTGTTCCTTTGGTTCCCCAATTTTCCATTAAATCATGAGATCCCATTCAACCTGGCTTTGAACACTTCCAGGGACTGGTCATTACTAACAATCTACCATACGTCTACTATTGTATTTCTGTCTTACATCTGATTGAGGTATCCTCATGCATCTCAAATGGTAAAAGTTGCCTACATTTAACCTACAGAATTGAGACCAAAGCACAACTTCCTTTCTTTTGCTGAATTATCTAATTCTTGAAAATTTTGGATAGACTTGACCCTATGTTCAAGATTCAATAGCCTAAAAAACCTGAGTACTTATTTTTGTAGATGTCATAGCACCAGTTTCAGTCCCCAAGCAGAATGCAAGCTGGCCTCCAGGAAATTAAGTCTCTTTATCAATAATTTTACATCACAATTAAGAATTGCTTTTCAGCAAGAGCAATTGACAGAAGTGACATTCAGATTCTTCATTTAAGGACACATGTTTTCACTTTGCTCATCTGAGTGCAATTGTAGTATAGGTTCTCTTCTGACAAGATAACATGTATTACTTTTTATCTCCATTATACTACTATTTTTTTCTTGTCTCCTAGTACCAAAACCTGAGGACAAATGTCAGCAATCTTTTACATGATATTTTGAAAAAGACTCACCACTTTTTCATGACATGAAGATTATTGATATTGTCTAGTCTTATATCAAATCCTTATCCAATCAAGGAATCTAGAATATATATAAACATCTTCTCTTAAACATTTCATATTTCACTTTGTACAAAAGGACTGTAAATTGGCAAATAAAACTGTGTTTTCACTGTCAATAACAAAGCCATTACGAAAATCAAACCAAGTGGAACAAGAAAAATCTTATTTCTAAGACTAAACAAAAGAACATGCTTCCCAGACTATGGTACAGGGCTTGAGACGTCATTCTTGAGATGCCTCAGAACAAGTAATATTAAAGGAAATAATATTTCAGTTCCTGTTATAGAAAATGAAAGATGATTCAGCACTTGTTATAATATGTTTCTTTTCTGAATTGACCATTCTGTATTTCATTTCAACACCTCGATATATACTTATTCATATTTTATGTCATTTATATCACCACTGCTGTCTTAAGAGGAAAGGCATAGGATTAAACCAGTGATAAGCCCCTAGGCAAACACAGAAATCCAGGGCAAATGAGGCTGGGTTTTTTCCCACATTTCCATTACTGTTAGTGTCAATAAGGATCTAGTCTTATATCTCTTAACAGAATTTACACTCTAGATGCCGCCTGAAAAATGCCTTCTTAAGCTATTTGTTCCCTGTATAAGCAACTTCCATTCAGTTGGCCTTTGCTGGCCTCTGAAGTCTGTACCACTATGTAAGAAATTCAAGTACCTATTTTAGGTTAGACTTAGTCCAAGGCCGGTTCTTTTTCTTAGAGCAATGCAAAATGTGACAGAGAGGAAAACCTGCTGCTGATCTTTTGATTACACTGGAAAACTGTTGCTTTTTCCAATTTACTCATGCAGCATTTCTGAGTTCTTTCTTCCTACAGAGTCTCCAACAGGAAAATACCCCAAATTAGATAGCAGATGTCCTCTGACTTCTTCTGTCCACTCCTTCCATCATAATAGCATAGATGTGCCAATGGTTGCTAAGTCCTCTTTTAGTTACTAAACACAGAAGATACAGAAATTGTGCCAAGGTCTGGCTACTGAGCTGGCACTGAAATAGAAGAGGAACTCTTAAGTACTGAGGCTGGAAAACTGCATTACTTCTGAATCAGAGCATGAGAGAGAGATGATGCTTTGCTGTAAGAACATGTCACAACAGAGGGAGAACTGAGCAGATTCTTTACAAATCATGGGACAAGTCTGTCATATTTATTATGTGGGTTCTTCCTCAGCATGGGGATATTTTTTTTAATTGGCATACCTATTTTTTTGTCCCAAAATGAATTTCTCTGCCACTATATTCTGTACTAATCACTGTAGTCACTAACACCAGTTTTGGATTTAATGGCAGATTAGGCATTGGTTGCTGTTTAACAGTGAGTATGTGCAGTGTAGAAGTAGTATGTAGCTGACAGCCAACATTGCCTGCCACTCCTTTACCATTAAGTCCACCATATCATCTATATGATTTGTTAAAACGCATTCTTTTTTTTATTTTTATTGATATATGTATTAAAATTAGATGTATATAAATAAAATTATATGCATTTATAAAATGGCAAGAACATAATCTACAATGATGTTTCTAAATATGATATTAAGTTTCAGAGGAAGAAAATTCAATAATAACTGTACACTGAGTGTCTCAGGCAAAAGCCTGCATTGTTTATACTACCATGAAATTGTGTAAAGATAGACCAAAAAATCCAGATCTTCTTATTATCTTTGGGCCAACACACCTGCTGTAACATAAGGTACATTGATCAAAATGTTCTGCAACAATATACTTATATGTTTAGTTCATGGAATCCCAGACTTGCAGAAATTCCACTTTGGTCCATAGTCAATGTGCTAAGAAAAAGACAAAGCTCAGTGTTGAATGCCTGGGTACTATCAGGTTTCATCATGCAAATATTTCCGAACTGTGGGAGGCAAGGCTTATAGGACATGAAATTATTTTGATGGGCCTTAGAAGTCTTTATTACTTGTACCAAAAAAAAAAAAAAAAAAAAAAAAAAAAGTCTTAAAATGAAACAAACTTCAGAAGAATTATAATAACATTCATTAAAACTTTCTGTCCGTGCATTTTCATTGATTTGTGAACTGCAATATTAGGGTGGCTCATTTCATGCCTTATTTCCTAATTAATAGCTCAATTTAAATTTACCTTATCAATTTTCCTCTTTTTTGAGAAACACAGTGAGGATGAATAGCTTGAGATGCTTTTCACTACATTTGTTGTGTGAGGAAGTGATATGTTAACCCATCATAAGAAGTGTCTTGTATAATATAATGTCTGATGGGATTAACCAATGAAGAATAGTTTCATTGGTTATTTGATTTAATTGTACACAAATGAAATAACTTCTTGCAGAAGTACATTGGCATAAGAAACATGGTTTTCATTTTTCACCAAAGGCCAAATCATTCCTATCGGTGGCTGGATGCACAAGAGAAAAGGGAGGAAGCAAAGCTACTGGAGGTATTGGAAGTGTCCAAAGTACGAAAAAGTTGTGTTCATGTTTCACAATCCTTACCCCTCATGCCAGGGAGAATCTCTCACACAGTGCACTGCAAATCCCCTCCTGTACACACACACATATTTCCTTTAAGAAAAAGGATACATAGGGAAGGATGAAGTACATCAAGACCTCAGAGTAGGAAATTGATGTCTGATCATCCAGTTCAGACATTTCTGCTGAATGTCTGGGATGGTTCAAAATTCCACTGAAATTGTAGATCCTCAAAATATGCTGATAGGATGAGGCTTAAAAAAATTGTTTTGCATACTTATGGAAAAAAAAAGGTTGCAAGGATGAAAAGGTAAAAATTAAATTCTTACTCTGAATCACTGCTAGAGGACCTGTTTTGAAAGGATTGAGAGCAGTAGTCTACAATCTACATACTCAAAACTGCTTCTTGCAGCATGGTCTCCCTTATCACCAAGCCCTAAAGGTAGTTGATTCCCTGGGCTGAAGTGACAATTGGTGAATAGCAAACCCTATCATTCTCTTACTATTATTTGGCTCAAGTTTCCATGTAAAGGTAAAATTTTAAAGACGAATGGTCTGCACTGTCCTACATTTGATACAATGTAAATTCGTTGTCAAGGAAACAACAATAACTAAATGCTTCCTAAAAAATAAAGAGTGCCAGAAAGGAGTTGGCTGGTTTATTACTTTCTGCATGTTCAATGACTGAGCTTTTGAGATCCTGCCTATCATTTGAGGACATATCCACCTAAGTCAGTAAGGTCTGCATGATGCAAATGTACCTGACAGCACACTGTGCACGTTTTCTATGTGAGATTGTACTGACTTTACATGGCATGATGCACACTCGTGTCTTTTCTTACTCCACACACCATTTTACCCTGTGTTCTATAATAATCACTACCTAATGCTTCCTTTGCCTTAGGATCCCCATCACAGGTACAAGCATCCACACATGGGCAGAGGGAGACAGCAGAGAGGACACTGAGGGATTTTTTTGGCAACTTCCTTCCTTCAAGTATTACTGCTATTATGCTTTTATAAGTTATTAGTAGTATGAGAGATGTCATTGCAAAACATAACAATGTGTGATGGTAATTGTGCCATTAAGGTCTCTAGTGGAACATTAATTATTGATCTTCACCTCAAGAGCATCAGAACCTTGCATTAGAGCTGCAATGAACTGTTCACCTTACAAGCGTTCAACTGAACTATGCAATTTAAAGGTGACAAGGTTTAACTCTGTTACTATATTCAGGGCAGTCTAAAGACTGCGGTGGAATCGCTAACACAGCCAAACCAGCCTGACAAAAACAGGATATCTGACACAAATTACCTTTTTTTTTTGGCCTGGATACTTTTTAATTCATTTTCAGTTTCTTATTCCTTCACCTTCTGAGCTCCCTTGCTTCCCACAAACCATGCTTTTAGCAAAAAGGGCTCAGGAGAGGGTTTATCACTCTTCTTGAGTGGCACTCTGGTCAGTTCTGTTAATACCATTCAGGGACGAAAGAGCCTCACAATAAAGTTTACAAGCTAGTTGCACTCCCCGGTAGAAGTTCTACTTCAAGTAATTAGTGGTAGCCCTGCAGTGATATGGGCTGAAATAAGTACAAATATGGCAGAACCACATTCAAAATAGAACACTAGGAAAAAGCAAGGCCTCCTTCTGCTGCAGTGCCACCAGAAAAGCCTCTCTTCTTTGGTTTTTTTGATTTTTGAAGTTTTCCTCATTAATTTGAGCTACTGAAGAGTTACATCCCTGCTGATAGAGAAACTGGTGTTGTTTTGTAATGTAATGTCAGATAACGCAGCCATCCCTCTCTAGTCCTTGCTTTCATAAGCATATATTATGAGCCTTACTATAGGCATTAGCAGCTGACACATGGCAGGACTAGAAAATTACCTTAGGTATCTATCTTTTACCCACCTGTGACTACGTCTAATTTTGTTTAACCCTTTTTCCTCTGTCCCCCTCATTTCTGTCTCTAATGGAAAGCACAGAATATTCATATCTGATTCCTTTTCTAGTTGATGCTGACTTTGAGAAGTATCTTTCCACTTCTGGCCATTCTTAAACCTAACAAACTACAGACTGCACTTTTCACATTCACAGAAGCATAGTATAGAAAAGTAATTTTTCAAACAACACTTTTCTTCCTGTAATTGCCTTTTCTCTGTCATTTTTCCCCTTGCTGACAACCATTAAAGGAGTTCTCACTGACTGATGTGATGTTGGTCAAACCTGGCCCTATAGATGATGCTTTCACATCATACTTGAGCCTGGGCAGGTGAAGAATCAGTCCACGGGGCTGAAAGATTAATTGTCTTAATGTTAACATTCCAAATTACAACTGCTCTGTTTTGGGACAGTGCTGTTGCTACACTGTGGCAGATTTTCAACAAACTGCAACAATCCACAGTAGTAAAATTTAGAATTTAGTTCTGACACTTGCCAGGATGAAGATCAAATTAGACTAAGACGTCCTAAGGGAAAATAAATAACAGATATATTCTTCTAGAGAAATAAAATTCTTGTCTCTAGAGGGAATTTCCAACTCTATTTGACCTGCATAAAGATTAAAGGTTCAAATTCTGCTGGGTTGTTTTTTAGTTTTGTTTTGGATTTTTTTTTCTTCCATTATCATCATGACTGTTGAGTAAGCATTAGGTATTTTTTGTTCCAGAGTTATCCAAGAGATTTCAAAGAATTAAACAAAAGAAAAAAATGCAAAACCCTCAAATCCTAGGTTATTTGAATAAACTCATGAGGTATGAGCCACAGATCCCAAGCTGTCTGAATCAGCTGCAACATGGCAGAACAGATGTACTCTGTAGGTGAAACTACCATATTCTGCCAATGTAGTCATGTTGGGAAAAAATAAAATCACACTGCTTGGCTGGTACAAGTTGGCAAAATCTCTAGAATGGATACAGCAAACAAGAGGTTTTTCTCAACTTAGCCAGTGACCTGACAAAGGTAATGTGGCTTTTTTGACAAAGATCTTCTTTTGCCATGTGTAAACTATCTCAGCTTGAGAGTTCTGTCAGCATGTGTGGACATGAAATAAAGTGAGAAAAATCCGAGATGTAGGTATGAGTATGTTAAACAGCCTACTAACAATCGCATAGAGGTCATACATAGAGAGAGTATGAAAAAAATACAGAATTCATTAGGCACTAGAAAGAAAACATAAAAGATAAGAAGAACCTTCCAGCTACTCTAAGACTTGTCCCATATTTAATGTCATGATGTCTGATTTTACCCATAGCACCTGTAACTGAACAATCAAAGAAAGTAAGATAAGCTTGCTATTACTTTCTTTCTAGATTCTGCTATTGTAAGTGTGAAATAGCATGATGAGTTCAAAGCAAAGACAGAATTTCACTGAAGTTATTTCCAAAATTGAAGATATTCATTGGCTACCACACAGAAGTATATCAGAATTCAAGGATTTAAATCTGCCATCTTTAAACTGACAGTTAACTCCAGCTCAACCTGAACACGGCCAACAGCCATCTGATGACTCTTCAATGCATGGGGTAAAATTACTTTAATTCAGTGTTGGACAACACCCAAATAAAAATATGCATCTTCCCCAACTTGATGAGTGACACTTTTACTGATAGTATCACCATTAAATCTTGTATTGCCTCAGACAGCTCCTCTAGCAATTGGCCTTTTGCCTGGTGAAATTGATAGGCATCAAAGTTATAGCAATTCAACTATGTCCCCATTACTCTCTGTGCTTGTGGCCATATCAAGCATCACTGCTTTTATTGGAGCTCCAAGGAAATTTAAGCCTTTCTCCCATGGAGCATGTTAAGTGGACAAGCATCAGTTTGTATTTTAGGTCAAGTCTAGCACACACCGTTTTCAGACAAATTCCAAAAGAAACAACCATTCAAATGACGATGATGCATTTTAAAAGAAGCATATTTAATTACCGGGCAGTCTGCCATATATTGAACAATCTTCCACTCCTCTACTTGTTTCCTATGGCCGTGCTCAGAAACTATGAGTTGTAAATACCAAACCACAGTAACAAACAGAAAATAAGCAAAGCTTAACAAAATCCCTGAGAGGTCTTTAATTCTACCAGTGTTTAGTGCTTAGAATAACTCACAGCTAACACTTCAGAGTTTTCATGTAAGTGTCAAAAAAATCTCAGTGAAAACATGAACATATATCTACTTATGCATTTAGTAGACTAATACATAATAATGACTCATTGCTTCTTTGCAAGATCTAATAATAATGTTAGAATGCAAAACAAAATAAAATAACCACTCCACTACCACATATCCACTAGCAGACTCTGAACCACTATTAACTAGAATAAATGTCAAATTACATTTTTCAATACAGCATAGAGGTAGAAGCAATGATGCTAACTTCTCTACTTTTGTAGAGACACCCCATCACCTCCAATTGCAAATTTATTCTTATACTTATGTCCTAATCCTCCTATCTAATGTTTCCTAAACTTCTAATCCAGTTTAAACAAAATCTTATTCCCACTGAATTTCACCTACTTTCAAGCAAGTAGTATTTACAATTATCAAGACATATTTATTTAATATTTTACTAGAATTTAAAAGGCAAACATTACCTGAATATCACTGTTGTTGTGTTTGTTCTCTATAAAACAGTAATTTATAGACTTCTTTAGATTTTGAATTCTGGAACCATAGTGGCCTCTATTGTTGTCATATTAGAATAGCATGTATTGCAAGCATAAATAAACCCTCTTTAGATATTTTTGAATCATTGAAAATATATGACAATAGTTCTTGTAAATCAGCCTATCACCTTAGCTCAAATTTAAAGAAAAACATTTAAAGACATTTCTGTAAAAATAACATACTCACACAGACATCTAACATCAGATCAGTTACAGACATGATAAGCTTTGTTGTCAAGTAATTAGGTTCTGCTTTGAAAATTAAAGATGCAAGGCCTGTAAAATTATCTCATTGTGCTGACAATATCAGGAAAGTCACATAAACTAAATGCAGTCTTTTTCTTCTTGCTTGTGTGAAGACAAAAGATGGAAATGTATGCAACCTCAAACATCAGCAAAGTTTGATTAGATCATAGCTTTAATTTAGACTTTTCCAGTGCTATAAACAGCTACATAAATTGATGGGTTTTTTTCCAAATTATAGTTTAAACAAACTTAAAGTACAGGTATAAATCTGCTTTGCAGACTACATGTCTCTTCATCAACCGGCTGTTCAAGAATCCCAAACAGTTTCTTTAGACAATTTATCTAGTTTTTAGATTAATAAAATTAGACAAAATGAATGTCATCCTAAAAGATTAAATCTGATGTCAGTTTACTAAAAAACCAACAGAATAATTGCTCCGTAAAAAATAGCCAAATGCAATTTATGTCAACACTTTATATACGAGAATGAATTTTCTTTGTGAGAAAGTTAAGTACTATCTAATTTATTAATCAGGTTTTTTCCCAACACTGTCAGGAGATAATTAAAATGATGCACTGAATTTCAGGTCTATGAAGTATTGAAGTCTGATATTAAATATTCCATTGAGAATAGACTACAATGCAATTCCCTTGTTTTCTTTCCCATCAGGAAGCATGACTGATCTTCCTTATTCTCACTACTACAAGGTGATTTATATTCCTTGTGTTTAACATCATATGAAAAAATTATTTCCTTCCCAGTTTTGAGTCAAAAATAATGTCCATTATTATACTGTTGGACTTATAAAAAAGAGACAATCTTTTGCAGAAAAGAATGGGACCAAATGTTTAAGGTTTCATATTATACATCATCAAATGTTCTTAATATCAGGAATAGAATGAATACAAAATAGTATCATAAATAAATGTCGTGGTTATCATATTTGCAGCTAAGTATGTATGTATATATTTGTTGACTGAATTTGGAAAAATAATTAAAAATTTAAAAAATTATTTGTCGTTATAGTGAAGTTTAAAAATGTGTACAATGGGATATTTTTATCAAGAGCCAAGGATGTGAAGAATGAAGCTTAGGTAACATGGACATACCACTTAGAAAGGAGACAAGACTAACAAAAAATAATTGAAGATGTTGAGAGATCACTGTTCTCATACCTCAGTGACTTTGCTGCAAATAGATAAGATGCATGTATTGTAAATAAATAACAGATCTGAGGAGATCACTTTGTCAATCTCATATTTTACAAGACTGAAAAAAAAGGCTATTTTTATGTTAAACTCAAATTGCAAACTTTTCCTGTTGCTGCTTCTTTTCATCAGCAAAAATAGTAACAATCAGCCAGGAGGCAGAAAGAGAACAAAATATGCATGTATGAGGTACTTCCTTTTGAGAGATGTTCGCTCCCTTTCAGGTATCAGTGATGAAAAAATTAAAGTTTCTTCTGCTGGTAAGACTAACTCGAAAAGCAAGTCAGTAGTAGTGCTAGTGTATGGTTGCCTTTTGTCAGTACCTTGCTACTTACCCTGAAGAAAGGTGGTATTGGATATTAGTCAGATAATTCAGTAGAAACAGTTATTAAATGGTTAGTATGACTGAAAGAAGCACTGAGGCTGTCTCCTAAAATGCTGCTTTTTCCTTGCACTTCCATTTGGTAGATGTGACAGAACTATAGAACAGCTCCAGCTGAAAGGGACCTCAAAAGATCATCTGATCCAGCTTTTGGGGGAAAGGGACCCTAGATGAGATTATCTAGCACCCTGTCCAATTGCACCCTGAAAACCTCCAGTGCTGGAGTCTCTACCACATCCCTGGGGAGGTTGTTCAATTGAATTATTGGTTTTGCTGTAAAATATTCCTTTCTTATATCATAATAAAACCTCTCCCAGTACAAGTTGCATCTATTCCCCTGTATCTTCTCCAGGAGGCTCCTTGTGAAAAGAGAGCCTCTGTCCTCTGCAGCTGCCCTTTAAGGACTGAAATACCACGAATGAGGTCCCTCTCTCTCCCTTCTCCAGGGGAAAAAACCTCTAATTTCTTCATTCTTGTCTCAGAGGGCAGGTTCTCCAACCCTTTGGTCATCTTCATGGGCCTCCTTTGGACCCTCTCCTGTCAGTGCCTTTCTTGAATTTTGGGAAGCATAACTGGGCACAGCACTCCAGGTGCAGCCTGACAAGTGATGAGTACAGTGGGATGCTGTTGTCTCTGCTTCTGCCAGGAATGGCCCTGTGGATACAACCCAGGATCCAATATGTCATTGCTGCTGCAGCAACTCACAGCTGGCATATTTGTCTTCCAGGCCACCTTCAGCAAGACTCTTCTGCAGTCACACAGATCCCAGCCTGTACTGAGCTGTTTGGTTATGCCATCCCAGGTGCATGACTACACTTGTCTTTGTTAAACTTTGAACCATTACTGCTACCATTCTAGTCCAGGTCTCTCTTTGAGATGGCTCTCCCTTCTGGCTCGTTCATCCCACTGTTCAGTTTAGTGTTGTCAGCAAACTTGCTGTGTTTCATTCCCATCATCCAGATCATTTATGAGGGTGATTAACAGCATGGAGCTAAGTATCAATACTGGGGGGCACATCTCACTTGTGACAGACTGCCAGCCTCAGTAAAAAACATTGATCACTACAAAATCACCAAGAAATATTACTCTATTAAAAACTGAAAATACGTTCTAAGTGATGGGGAAAATGTAAATCTGTAGGTTACATAGCACATTACATGAAAGGTTAATTTATGAGAACCTCCATTTTTAAAATGTCTGTAGGGTATGTTGAGCATTTTCTGAAGACATAGCACTTTTTCTTTATTGTAGTGCTAAGAAGGTGTGGTGACCTGAGTCAAAACATGTATAGGATTTTTTTTACTTTTTTTTTTTTTTTTTGGAAACAGAGCTGTTGAAGACAGAATTTAGTAGAAGGATTTTTTTAGATTAGTCAGTCAGGTTCCAGGTGGTGTTAATTTCATTTAACAGAGTTAAAAATAAACTTTTATTTTGCTTTTTAATCCAACTTTATACTTTTTTTAAGTCTGTGTTTTTCACATAAAGCATCTGTGCAGCTCTCATTTCCCCCAGGTCTTTATTTAGAGCAGGAAAGTAGAATTAAATTCAAATTCAACTTTGGGCTTTCATTGTTCAGATGTTGCTAGAGATTGCCCAATTTTTTTCAGAAACTCAGAGCACCCTTGAGGCTCTGTTAGCCATTCTAATAGCAGAATTAGGAGAAGACAGATGGAAAAAGAAAGAATTAGAGTTGGAAGCAGCTGTTATGAAATCTGCTTCAAGAATACAATTGCTTATATAGCCTTACTCAGACAAAGCCAAAATAGGAAAACATATTTTTCACCCTGGCACACCAGCTGGTGTCGCTGCTATAGTCAGTGCAACTGTATTGCTTAGAAAAACACAGATTAAGAATGGCATCATCAATGACAACATGAAAAAGGACAGAAATACAAACTAATATATGTCTCATCCATTCTACCATAAATCTTGAAGCAACAGGATTTATAAATAAAATCTTATGTAACTATAAAAATAAGTTTTAACTTAATCTGTGATGTTTAACCCTTGAGCATTCTCATTGGTATGATGTCTTACAGGGTTTCTGCAGATAGTGGAAAAGGCACTGATTAAATCAGTTTGAAGGTGGTGAAAAAGGAAGTATTGTCTTTCTCAGAAAAGATCTCTGTTTCCCAACCCCTATCCTAGAGCAAACCAACCACTTTTCTGTTTTACATCACATATGAGCATGGACATAACATGTAGTAATGCTGTTAGTAACATCTCTTGTAGACAAATACTTCAGCTTGCCCAGATGCTATAGAAATTATATATACAGTCCTAGAACCCTGCCCATATACAAGATGTGGCACGGACCACTGCCTGGACCACTCTGATTTACCTGGACATTACCAAGGTGTCCTATCCCTGACCTAATGGGCAATATTAACTTCATACCATTACATCCTAGGTGTGGCTGGGAACAGAGGTCATAAGGGTGAGATTGAGTTATCTAAACAAAACACCATCCTGTAAGTTGCCCCAGCACATCTTGTCCAGGTTCCCACTGCTGCTCCAAATAATTGCAGATCTTCTGCTGGTTCTTCTGCTGGTGTCATATCCACCACCACCATAGAGTTGGCTCAGACAGCTAAGAGCAACTAACATGACAGCAAATTATTGTTTTCAGGGAACTGAGAGCTAAATGACTCTCCTTTAACTAATCTTGAGTGTCAGGTGCTACTAGAAAATCTCTAAGGCTCGCTCTAGTAAATTAAATTTGGCCAGTAAGGGTCCTAGGTATGAATGTTAAATGGCATGGAATGCATTTATCTAACTACCTTGCCACTCAAAACTAGGGCTGTCACAGAGCCAGTTGTTGGCTTTGTCTCAGCATGCTTTGGAAAAGTACTGAGAAAGGCTAAAAGCACACAAGAAACACTCAGAGCATTTAAAAATGTGGGTGTTCATATTTCAGTGCCCAGGCATAATGCCTATTACGTACTTGTGATCTATTGATCTACTAAATTACCATATTGCTAAAGAAGGCAGGTGGGGAGATAAATATCTCTAGTGACTCTTTCCATAGGTGTCCATGTAAAGCTCAGCATTTTACTCTCTAGTGTCCAGATAAAGACTCCCAAATCCATGACTCATATAAAGAAGGGCTAACATCACGCCCATATCTCTGGAATATGCACTTATCTTTCCTACAGTTTGGTCTCAAACCATTCAGCCTTGGACTGAGCCCCCAGAAGTCTAAGCTCCTGTGCTGGCTTTCATTAGATGGGCATCAGAAAAACCTGGGCTTGAAGTTGCCGAGTTGACATCCCTTAATACACAGTCCCACAAACCTTCTTAGTGATCTGAAAGAGCTGGAAGCATCTAACTTGAAATATTGTTTCTCAGAACATAATGAGATAAGCAAGAACAGGATGCACAGCCTGTTACTGAACTGCAGAACTTTTTGGAAATGCAGTAGAGGGATTGATGTGGTTAATTCTGTAGATCACTTTCTCAGTAAGACTCATCAGAAAATGTGAGTTCTTACAATTTAGAAGCTTCACTTATTTTTCCCCTATGGATGACTAGGGAGAGGTTGGTGCCAGAGCTTGACAGATCATCCAGTATACAACCTCTAATATAACCTGAGCTAGCTGCAAATCTCCTGTTTTCAAGGAACCACAGATTCAAGTTTAATTCAAATAAAATACTTACATGTCTTTTTTCATGAAAATATTGTCCTTAATTCAACAAATCCTCTAGCCTTTTGTCATGCTGTTCCAAGACAACTGCAGGAAACAAATATATCCCATCTGCACTGAGCATTAAAAATAAATAAACAAAAGGAAAATAATTTCTGCTTCCCTCTTGTAGGTTTTCTAGTCTAATGGGAGATTTGTCAACCATATTTTGAACTCGGATGTTTGATTTATCTTTCTTGAACATAACTGACTAGATGATAACGTCATTATAGTAACTTTTTCCTCCTTTACTCTAAACACCTCTTCTGACACCACTTAGATTTTAGTTGGCTATTTTCATGGTTGAATCACTGCAGATACTCTCAGTAGCAAATCTGTGAATTTCATCTACTCTTTATACCCTTTTTTTTTTACCTCTCTTCTTTTGAGGGGCTTACTGTAGGAATGTTGTTATTAATGCTAAAGTGCATCACCTCACACTGTGTTGCACAACTTTTCGTCTCAAATCCTTCAAATGTATCTTAAAGTTAATGCTTAAAATGATGTGCAGCAAGGTCTGAATCCTTTGTAGCTGAGAAGCACATTCAATGGGATTTTCAGCTTCCTGAGAAAATCTTTTAATTATCCTCTAATAATTAATGAGGGCAGCAAACCAAAACAGGCCCCTATTTCACAAGGCCCCAGCTTTGGGGCTGTAGCTTGGGTAGAAGATATGCAGGCCTGGCTTAGGTACTTAACCTGGAGAGGGGGAAGGGAGTCAGAAATACTCAGCTTTTCCCTTCTTCACAAGCACACCTCACCGTGAGGAGCTAGGACTCAAGCTCTCTCTGGAGATCAGGCAATGTGCACTAAGTTTTGTTGAGTATAATTTTCAGTAATCCTTATTGAATCTGAGACTGATTAAAGTGAGAACTATGGTGTCCTGATATCTTGGGCAGTCATTAAACCTCAGAAGAGGGGAAAGATGATGAATGCAGCACAAAAGTATGAAAGCATTGCATAGTTCTGAGAGGAATAAAGACTCTAAAACAGAAAAGAAGCTCATATTTAATTAGGCTAATTTAATGAATTTAAACTTTTGAAGGCCCTATTTTTGCATTCAGCCCTAGGTAGAGGTGAGAAGGATATCTGAACTGCAACTACAGAGCCCCACATAATAGCTGCAAGTGCAATGAAGAGAAAATATTTTCTTCAGAATTAACTGCATTCCATTCTTATTCTAAAAGCACTTAGATTGGCTGAAATTTCTACCATGATGAAAGAATATCTCTAGGCAATCCCTTTTTTCCTAAAACCACTGACACTATAGCAAAAGTGCTAGCACAGCAAACTGGAAGAAAACTCTCCCTAAACATGATGGATTGCTGTTTTCAGGCAATTTTTCAAAAGCTGTTTATCTTCCATCTAGATATTCATATGCTATGGATATAGAACTTTGAAATATAATTTTATTCTTTAATAACCTAGAGTATTTGTTCCCCAGGGGATATGTTAATGCTCTAGCATAATTTATTAAAGAAGGAAAACTAAAAGAAAACCAAGCTTAATGTGTTTTTCTATTTACTAAACCTGCTTGTTTAGGATAATTTGATTATTTTTAATTGCAGCTTAAATGGCCATAAATATATAATTTTCAATATTCTATATGTGATTTATACTATTTTCAATAGGATTTTTGAACATTACCATCATCTGACTAATCAACAGTCACCAACTGTTGAACATATTAAAGCATAAGACGATTCATAAGACCTACACTGCTCCCATGAAAAATAAATGAAGAATAATATTCTCCACTCATTAAGAATAAAGAATAATTTTATTTAATTCATGAAAAATAAAATAAAATTGTATGTCTTCATCTTCTGTATGAAGAAGGCATACAACTTTCATTTTTGATTCAGTGTTTATTTTTTTACTAAATGTAAAGGAAGAAAAATGACAATATTTTGTGCTGTTAAAATATTCCCAAAGAAAGCAAAAAAAAAAAAAAACTTTAAAATTACAAGTAGGAATTAGGAATAAGGGTAGCAATTATAGTGGAAGAACAAATTCAAACAAGAATCCCCATCATAGTTCATCTCACCAAATGTTCAGAAAAATTGCTTCTATTCACATAAGAATGATGGCAACCTGTTCAAAATAAACCTCTTTTATACTAACCTTGACTTCAATGCAGCATCCACAGAGACTTTGCATGTGATCCTCTCTCTGGTTGATTGGATCTTCTCCAGGTCCAAGTTTGGAGACTTGAAGTCCTGACTCCAGGGAGACCAAACAGTGTTACTGAAGTGACAAAGGCCTCAAAACATCCCCTGCTGTTGGGGAGAGCTGCTGAAGTTGTAAGAGCCACTATGATTAAACAACCCCTCATATTAGCACAGGTTTTTTGTGGTAATTCTTAAGAAGGAATCCACAGATCAGTGACCTGAGGCTCTGGGCACAGAACTGTCTCGTTCATTTCAGCCACAGGGGTAGAAGCCTTCAATAGGAAGACAGAATATGTAGCTCTGGGCAATAATGGCTACATTGGAGCAGCCAAATCTGCTTGCAGTTCTAGGCAGAGGCCTTGGTCACATATGACAGGATGGTTTTGAACTGCAGAGTCCACTTGACTGCAAGAAATGTTCACCATAGACGATCTGAAACATCATCATCAATGGTACTTAAGACCATAAGATCCATGAAAAAAGAGGTGGCCTTGAATCCATACAAATAGTAGCCCCTTGCTCTCCCCCACCCCCCAAATTAACAAAACAAGAAAAGAAAAGGTCAGCAGGAGACCACAGAACCAGCTACAGACAAAAAAATATCCCTCCTGATTTCCTCGCTCTCTTGACCAGTGATGGGACTTGAGGAAGCAGCATGAAGCTGAGTTGGGGGAGATTTAGACTGGATATCAGGAAAAGGTTTTTCACACAGAGTGTGTCTGAACACTGGGAGAGGTTCCCCAGAGAAGGCATCAAGTCTGACAGAGTTCAGCAAGTGTTTGCACAACATGCTCAGGCACATGGTGTGACTCTTGGGGTGTCCTCTGCAAGGCCTCCAGGAGTTGGACTCGGTAATCCTGATGGGTCTTTTCCAACTCTTTTTTATGATTCTATGAAAATTTACAACTAATTAGAATACTACATTATTTTCTCTTTGATGCTGACACACATCCCTTCCATCCCCATTCTTCTTCTGGTCCTTATTTTAAAATTCTACTCCTTTTCAGAACATTTTGGTACTGAAAAATTTGCTTTTTCAAGTCAGATATAGAGATATTTTCTCTGATCTTAATACATTTCTCTCAGCTTCCTAAGCAGATTACCCTTGAGCCATACAAGCTCTTAATTCAACTTTCTCGTGATGCCATAGCTGCTTATCCCACTTTACACGACCCATAGCCTTTATTCTTCAGGGCTGAAGCACCTAAAAGCCTCAAGAAAAATTTTCTTTACTTGGTGGACCTTTTGTCCTATCTTTGTAGACCAGTACTCAAAATTACACTGTTCATGGAAAGACCTCTCCATCACTTTTCTCTAAAAATCTCATTATTCTCATAAAATTATGAATTTCTATTAAAAAATACTCTTATTTCATAAAGTAGGAGTGTTTTGGATGATACACTCTTACATATTTTACAGAGGAGGGAAAGGATTTAAAAAGTAAATATTAATAAACAAATATTTTGCAAATAAAAATAGAGCCATGAAAGGAACAGCATGGAAAAGTCTTAAAGCACAAATGAAATACATTTTTTCTTCAGGATATTTTCATCTGTGGAAATTTTTTTGATTATAATGCAAGGAAGAGTGTGACTGCAGTTTTGTTACTGTTGCTTTATAGCCTCTTGTAACTCAGGTTTATTGTAATCCAATAATTCTAAAACCATTGAGCATCATCAATCCATCAGTGGTTCTTTTCAGGGACTAGTTAAACTGAATATTTTGGGAACCATGAAGACAAGAAATGAAGACCATTAATCTATTAACCAATCTTATTCCAATTAGGAAGGACTTGAATTCATAGATGCAATGCAACTTTGTATTGAAGTTGGCATATTGAAATAACCCCTAAATATTTTATTTTTAGGTTGCCTTGAAGAGAATAACCCTGAGTAGCATGCATATCTAATCTCAATTGGTGCTGCATCGAGCATGTTAATTAGGATTTTTCCTATCTTTCATAAGAACATTACATATTTTATGCAGTATTATTTCTCCTTGACACAGATTCAAATAAATTGAGGGTGCCAACATGCCATCCATTTCTGCAAAACTTCACATAACAAAAAATGCATAGAAATATTGCAACAGAAAACCAGTCTGTTGGTGTCAGAAGTATTACAATATTAGTACCACTTTTATTGTAATACTCCCAGAGCATCAAAGCAGTGACTTAGGCTCTAGAATAAAGCTAAATACATTCTGTCTATCCACAAGTCCTGTCCCAAATAAGCATAGTTGGACCATTGGTATAGAACTAAAGAAAAACTTTGGAGCATATACATGCTGCTCTAGCAAATATATTACAGCTTCAGTTATTACACAGCTTTTATTCCTTTGTATTATTATATAAAACAATAAATCATGTTATCCATAACACCACTACAGTGTCACTACTTTGAAGTAAAATCCAAATCTTTGCCAGTTAATTTCCTGGCCACTACTTTCAAATTAAAATGCAGAGGCTTTTAGCTTCCCCTTAACAATCCATGTGAATAAAATATATTCTGAGGACAGTGTAATTAAAGGTAGAGTCATAAAAGTGTATTAATGCATACAGGCAAAAGAAAAAACAGCACATCTTAAAAGTTTTTGCTTTGCAGGTCCACGCCAGAATCTAAGTGGATGAATTTGAGTGCACACAGATTTTCCCCGGATATTTTGTAACCAAAAGAAACCACTAGAGGGCAAAATGTCCATTGCTAAAAGCATAAGTGACCCAGGCATAAGAACCAGAAAAGTGATAGAGCAGAAAAATTCCCCAAAATAGCCTTTTTTTTCTTTTCCTCACCCCACCCTACCCCAAAAATTAAAAAGAAGCTTTTAATAAAAATATACATTAATAATATAAAAATTTTATCTTAAGCTCTGTCAAGGAGATGATTAGGTGACATTTCTCATGAGGTCAAATCTATGTTGTTGCTTCTTTTTTCTTGCTTCTAGAAATAGCTACTTTCTGCAAACATTTTGGTGTCCTCAGCACTAGCCCTTTTGGTTTAGGGTATGGAAATAGCAGGAACTTGAACTTGCAAGTTTACCAAACGTATGGGGGGAAAAAGAAAACTAAAAATTCACAGGGAGCAATACCTTAATTTAGCACTAATTTTGGTTTGTCCAGCTATAAGAGTAAATATGCTCTGCAATTTTTTAAGGCTCCAGCTGTAAAGTTAAATTGCATTTATGATCATGTGACACATTCAAATCTGAGAGTAAAACCTTTCTGGGACTGAGCTATTAAAGCTATTGCCAAATTCAACTTTTAGGCACTTTTTCCACCAGCTGAGTTATAGCCATGAGTTGGGAGGCCAGGCATCACACAAAATACATGGGGAAAATCCGATGCTGAAAGGTAGAACCACCTACCAGCACATGGTGAGGGCTTTGCAGAAAAGTATCTGGGTTCCTGCTGGAGCTAGAAACATGTCTCTACTGCAAAGAAGTCAAGTGGCATCCTAGACTGCAGTTGGCTGTCAGCAGATCGAGGGAAATTATTCTTCCCTGCTACTCAGCACTGCTGAGGCCATGCCTGATGAACTGCGCATCCCTCAGTACCAAGGAGGTTAAGCCCTACTGGAATGAGTCACACATGGGGCCAGTAAGATGATTAAGGGACTGAAGGATCTCTCCTACGAGGAAAGACTGAGAGCTGGGACTGTTCAACCTAGAGAAGGGAAGACTCAGAGGGATCAGTGTACATAAACATCAAAAGGGAGGGTGCAAAGAGGACAGGTGTAGCAACGCGAGTTTCAGGTTTTTGAAATTGTATTTTGTATTTGTTATTGGTCTGTACTTGGTATGTTCCTTCCACCCCCCCCATTCCTACCCCTGTGGTTCCTCCTGATGTAACCCCTCCCCCTTCCCTTCCCCATTGGATCAGTATTTCCCCGCCCAGCCCCCGAGCTGGGAAAAAGGGACACACCACACCCACTCTCTCTCTCTCCACCCTCTCACCATGCTTCCCCCATGATGGGAAGGGGCTCTGGCAAAGCCCCTTCCACATGGCTGCACTGAATAAACGTCCTTATTAACCCAAGAGAGAGCACGTTTCCTTCATCCAGGCCTGAACCACGCACAGCCTGCTGAGCTGAAGGACGCACATGAACTGTTTCTGTGGTCTGGGGATTCCTGCTAGCCGGCATTAGCACCCCACCACAAAAGAAACTTCAACACAGAGGCTCTTTTCTGTGGTGCCCAGTGACAGAACCAGAGGCAATAGGCACAAACTGAACACCCAAATGTTGTTCCCTCTGAACATCTGGAAACTCTTTTTCACCGTGAGGGTAACCAAGCATCCATACAAGTTGGCCAGAGAGGTGGTAGAGTCCCCATTCTTGGAGATGCTCAAAAGCCATCTGGACATGGCCCTGGACAGCTGACTCTGTGTCTCTGCTTGAGCAGAGGGGTTGGACCAGATAATGTCCATAACCTCAACCCAAATTTGGTTCTGTGAGCAACACTGAGAGGCAGCAACTCGTCCTCTTCTAGGCAGCAACAAACTACCTTGAGTAGTGAAGATACATAGCCTTGTTTTTATGAGAGGTAAAAGATACCATAAAGAAATGGAGACTAAGTAGAATGAATAATAATGAATAATAACAAAATAAATAATTCTCTTCATTTTTTAACAGAGTATGACGTTGACCTTGCAGATAACAGTAAGGCAAATAAGTGTGTGTTAACAAAAAAACCTAAAAATACTGTAACACAAGTGAAAAAAGATCTCAAGTAACTAAATGTATATGAATTACTCATAATCACAAACTGAATTCCATCCCAGAATTGTGGAAGGACTGAAAAATGAAGTTGCAGGTCAGACAGCATATATTTTAAGATAGCTTCCATAAGAGGAGAACAAACCTGAAAAACACAAAAATACTTGTATCCAAGAGAAAAAGAATAACCAGATAGAGTTTTTCATATTACTGAAATAATGTGCAAGGGTTTTGAACACACTTTCCATCTATCTATAAACTCGAATTTGTTTGTTTAAAAATGTAAAAAAATAACATGAACTTTTAAAAAAATGAAATTGTTTTCCACAATAAGGTAATGAATTAAGAGCTTATCCATATGGGCTCTAACACTCTGACACACTGAAATCTTATAGTCTACCTTAGCAGGTAAAGATTAATAGAAATCTAACCTGAACAAGGAATTGGTCTAACAGGAGACAACACTGAAGAGAATTAAACAGGAAACTCCTGGGTGAGATTAATTAGGGAAGAAAAAATTAGCTTTTGGCCTGATCTCTTTACAAATTTCCATTGCTAGAAAAGGAGTGCTTATCACAAAGATAGGAGACAACGTTAGCAAAACACAAGGGTAAATGACCTGAAGGACCATGTTAGTGGACATTCAGCAATACTAAATACACATCTGTACAATAATAACTGAAAATATTCAAAATTCTTTTTAACTTCATATTTATTTTTACCATATGAAAGCAGAAGGACCTAATCCTATTTGATGATCATAGGTTAAGGGGATACTGGGATATAAATGTGATACAGCTACCTGAAAGGCAAATGCAATACTGGCACCATCATTCAGAATATGGTGACTGTCAATCTTAAGATATTAAATAAAAAGGAAGAGAATTATGTAAGAGCTATTAAGTTGGTAAGGACAAAAAAAGTCTGACACAGGAAAGACGACTAAAAGACCTCTAGATTTTTTCACAGGCCAAAATTAAGTCTGAGGGACAATTTAACTCTTCTTTCTAAAACACTTCAGGAGATAGACACTAGAAAGGAAGAATAGTGACTTCAGGAGAGGAACATTGTCAGCACAAATGCAGCTGTGAATAAACTTTCAAGGAGAAGTCAGGAGAAGCCCTCAAGCAGCTTTTCTATGGGAAATGGAGTGGGTTGAAGTGGGTTTTTATACACTTATGAAAATATAGCCAGCCCTCTGCTATTGCAGTCATCATTCAGAGAGATCTATAAACTCCCTTCTAGTCCTGGTCCTCTTTTGAGGGCACAGCCTGAGATCTCATAAAGAGAGTAAAGAGACTGCTCAGAGGGTTCAGCTAGCACATTGGCATATGGATATGCTTTCAAAAATTTGACAGATTGGATTAGCATTTTCACAGTTAGGCAGTACCTGCGCCAGTACTCTGAGGAAATTTAGATATTTTATTAAGTTAGGCAGCAAGTGAGAGATCTGAGGATCTCAAGTGATGCATAAATTTCACTCATTGGCCTGTCAGGGGTTCTAGCCCACAGTGATCTACGCATATGCACAATAAACTACGTGGCACCCTACAGCTCCATCATGATAAATCATTTAAATTGCTTTCTGTTCCACGAGCCAAGCTAGCTAGGGCTTCCTAGAGTGGGGTTTGCACTGTACACACACCAAAAACGTTGCGCCTGTAATGACAAAGAAATCTACAGCAGTAAACAGCTCTAGTAACTTCTGAGTATTATTACAAAGTAGCTCACAGAGAAAGTAATGTCTCTTCTTTCCAAGTATGAACTTTCTAGAAAAATAGGAAAAACATAAGAAAAGTCTGTCAGGCATACCTACTGAACCAAGCAAATTATTAACTTCTTAAATCATTGTCATCACTAGTATTCAGGCTTTGGGGACAGAATAACTAACACCCCTGACTTAAGGTGTTAAAAAAGACTTAGGATAAATGAAAACAGTCAAAATCTTTCACAATAACAGAATAACTGAGTGATTTCTAACTAGGAATTTGGAACAGGAACTGAATGAGAATCAAGAAAAATGCAAAGGAAGCATTAAGTGACTGTGCTTTTGACAGATTTAGACAAACCATTGCAAGTGGATCAAAACCCCTAAAATGTATAGAAAATTATTTTAAGTAAAATTCCTATATTGACATTACCAGCTCAATAAAAGTGTAAAAGAAATCAAAGGAGGTGACTTGGGGGAGAAAACCCAACTGCCACACAAAAACAGATGTCAAAGGGTAATAGTTCTTCATCACTAGTACATAGATAGACATATAAAAAGATAATAGGAAGCAAGTGACAGCAAAGGTGCAACAAAGAAAGTTTAAATTGAGTGAATGAAATGAACATATTTTGAATTGAGTAAATTCACAGAATTCATTATAGATCAGCAAAAAAACAGTAACAAAATATCTAGCATTTTGTGCATTTTTTCTGAAACACCTAACTTCATATGTTACAGATTAGGTCTATTCCAATTTATCTACATTTTGGAGTTCTGTTGTTTCATTTTATTAATAGTGCAAAGAAAGGTGTTTCTTTAATGATTTCTTTGATCTTTGATGTGGTGAATGCTAAGTACATAGTATATAATAAGTTGTAACTTTACACTGGACGTGAACTCAAATACTGACAGAGGAAAAGCAAAAAAGCAGGTGCTCTATCAGACCTGTGTCTTGTAGGAAAGATGGAGGAAGAAGGAAGCTTTGTCCTATCCTGTATACAATGGGTTTAAAGCTAAATAACAGATTCCTGGATCCAGGTATTCACCAAAGGAAAAAAAAAAAAAAGAAATTAAAAAAAAAGACAGACCATGACCTCTTTCTTCTGTGCTGGAGAAGTCTGGCTTTCACTTTCAGACCACAGAAATAAAAATTAGGCTTGGTGACAGTTTTCCACTGCTTTTTGTTCAAGTAAAGGTTTTCTTTTCTGGAAAGAAACAGATGAACCTTCTTCTGCATTCTCAGGAAATCCTTCTTTTGAGAAGGTGAGAATGTTGAATTTTGTCAAACTGTCATCATCATAAAGCAAAATAAATGATGATGCATAGTCATATGATTTAATATATTAATGTAGTAGGGTTTAGCAGATGCTGTCTCATTAGCAGAGCGGTTAAAAAAATTCTCTCAGCTAATGCAAATCTCTGATCTATTGCAATGGAAAGTAAAATGTTTCAGCAAATTACCATGAAAGTGGGCTAGATACAAAATTTATAAAAAATGTATTTATATACTAAATAATTTACAAAAAATGTAAGCTTAATTCACTCCACATAATTTATTCAGGTACTCATGATAGAGATTTTAGGAATATATTCTTAAAAATGTTCTAGTAAGATTTTGGATTAGATTTTTTTTTTCTCAAGAATGCTCTCAGTGAGTGAATACTCATTTTCTTTGGAGAGCTATTTCACACAACAGAGCTGACTCCAGGTGCACTGAAAACAAATTCATAATTACCCTTCAAATTATTCATATTGTCTTCAAAATCCTTAATATAGAAAAATCCTATTATATAATTCAAACTGTGAAGGACCTTCAGAAGATGTGTACAGCAGACTGAAAGCCTTTAATTTAAAATCAAAGATTTTAGTAAAGTCAAATAATTTTATAATGGCCTGGTAACATTATGAAACTTAAACACTAGCATGATTGCAAGAAAGTACGGTGTTCCCTGAAGAAAAAAAAAAAAATGTTCAGAAATCATTTGAATCTCCCCACTTCTTAATTTCTGTTGTTTCTTTACTAGTTTCAACTGCTTCATCTGCTTCTCTTTACCCACACCTTGTCTATTTTACTCACTCTCCCACTCCCATTACTAATAAATCATGCCTTTATTTTTCATGTCTCTCATTCATGTTCTTTGCTTTGCCTGAAGTCTCCAGGGTTTCTTTTTTTACTGAGGTTTGATATAATAGGCTAGACCAGGCAGGCTATCTTTGCCTTACAGTACCATGAAAATGCAAGTAGTGAAAAAATTCATTTATTGCAGTGTTATGGTTCAGAGGTTATAGCAGAAATTAGTAATTTTTTTGTTTGGTTTTCTTTAAAGAAAATTAATTAGATGTTAAATCTGTCATTTCAGCCTTTTTAAAACACCTTGATTTAAAGTACTATCCATTTTGTCCTTATATGATTGCCTAATTGAAATAAAAATAATTCTAGCTTATTTAACAGTTATCATTATTTTTTAGAACCTAGTTTTTCTCTTTATTTTGTGTTACATTTCTCCTTTCCCATCTCTTTCTATCACCCAAAAGCTGGTGGAGATGGCTGGATCCCAAAAAGCTCTGCTTGTGCTGTGCTGCTGTGTTCATAAAGTCAGTGCTCTGCTGTAAGAAGCAGCCAAAGAGCCAAAGGTGTCTGGGAGGCAGCTTTTAAACCCTAAGAAGTTTTAAAACTTAACTTCATAGAGTTATAGTTGAAATTTCTATAGCAGGCTTGGGAGTTACTGAGAGCCCTAGCTTTTCAATCTGAATGTTAAAACACTAAGAATGCTTATGAGCTAAGAGCTGAAATGGACCATCAGTCCATAAAACAGAAGTTTAAAGGAAGAGTCAGATTCTATTAAGGTAATCCCTAAGGTCAAAGGAATTCTTCATGAAGGACAGTGGTAGTCCATTCAACAGATATAAGTTCTCACTGAATGATCAACTAGATCATATGCCTCTTAATCTGATGATCTAATTAGGTGAGTTAATGCACTTTTCAAATACTTCAGGATTCTACTGTGGTCCATCACCACCTGTAAAGTGGAAACAAGAGCCTAATAGACCTCTACTCACCAGAAACCTTCATGAATTTGTGCTCTATGCACTATTAGAGAAGTACAGGAAAAAAGAAACACAAATTCTGTGAGTACAATAGGTTAGAAATAAAAATTAAATTTTCTTGCAAAGCCACTGGTTTAGATAAGCATCACCAGTTTTAGTCTCCAAATCTAGATGTCTCAGTCTGTTTCAAAATTGACCTGTAGGCCTTCAGACCCACTCTAGATAGATGAGGGGGAAAAACCCAAAAAACATCTCCTTTCCTTCAGTCATGTTGAGCTCATTTTGTTTACATAATTTCAACTAACAATATAAATCTCTACTCTCACAGAACTTGGACCAAATGACCTTCAGAGGCTCTTTCCAACCTGAGTTACTCCACAGTTCTAAAATAGCTTTTTTCTTCCCATTTTTATATTTTTGGTGAAAATAGAAAACCTACTCAACTTGCTGTTTTCAATTTCATCCCATGAGATGGAGTGTCTAAGCATAATCTATGATTCCTTGAAAATGCATAAGCTTGAAATCTCTTTGGTGAGATTTCTGTCTGAATAACAATAAAACTGGGTGGCAAGGGCAGAAAGAGATGTTGCTGAAGTTAGCTTTAAAAATAAACATCAATTATAGATGAGCTCTTAGTCTGAGGGCATTTCATTTGACAATAAACAAGTAGCAATTTTTTTGACATCTGAATGCCAAGCATAGTATTTCCAGCAGTTTGAAGCACTTACATGCAAAGTTTTCACTCCCCTTGCTTCCAGCTGGCAGTCCCACGTGGATTTCTAGTGCAAAATTAACTATGACTGGCACAAAGCATGTTCCTGCAGGCAAGGAGACTGGAAGAGGCATACATATTTTGCCTTGGCTGAAGCTTGTACTAGTTGGTAACTTCAGTTACCTTCAAAAATGGTCTTTTGCAGTATGTATTGGTTTATGATGGAAAGCAGACCCTTGAGTTTTAAATAAATCAGTGTGCCATGTTTTAATTATTCTCCTGCCTCTTTGGTCTAGCTGCATCAGATGCCATGTATTTTCCAGCATTATTCTTTCTAATCAAATTCATACTTCAGAGAATCACATATATTTTACAGCAGATTTTCTTTTTTGTATCATTATAAACTAAATCAACGGCTTCATTTTACATACAGAGCAGAAATTTTATGGTCATATTAAAACTCCAGTAACAGCCAACAAACAATTTATTGCTGAGCAAAACAAAAACCTGTCTTAAAGAGGGAAGTGTTTTACTGTTTGGGGGGGTTTCCCCCCAAATTTCAGTCCAATATTCCCCATCATCATGCTTATAATAATTGTAATAGTAAAGACTAAAGGACATGAAGATAAGTAACAATTGAATGTTACCATAATACTTCACTTGCTGAGTTCCGTAACATTCAAAGATATTACAGTCCCTGAATATAGACACACACAGCTGCTTTTTCTACTATATCAGACCTCCTGTAAAATAACCTCCTGATAATTCTCTTCATAGCCTATTTTTCTTTAGTTTCGATTTCATTCTTCTTGAATCAATGTCCTCAGAAAGGCACCTGATCTACTGCAAAATGCATTTCCCACAATCAGAATTGGCACAGATCCTTGCTCTGCTCTAGGGTTGTGGAACAACAAATTTCTGCATCAAAAGAAAGAAAGAAAGGGAGCTGAAATAATAACTCTGCTTGTCTCTGCGGGCTCTATTTGTCACTACTTCTGCCCTTCTATCATAACTAGAAAGACACATTGAGCATTGGCACTCCTTATTGCCCAGAACAGTCCGTGAAACAAAAATACACATACACACAAGAATTAGAAACACGCAGGCCTGAACATGATCAAATCTATCACAGAATTTTTGGTATCAAGTAAACATGAAAGGTGCTCCCTCTGCCTGAAAAATGAAGCTTACTGTGGCACTCCAAAACAGATGCTCTCTCTACAGCTGTCCTTTGAAGCAGTGAATCCCATGAGCAAGCTCTCTAACCTTTGCTATGGTCCCTGGCCAGAACTACCTACCCAGGCTACCTAGCTAGATCTTAAAATGGAAACATAACTAATGAAAATAAGGTGTGCATTTCTGGTGAAAAAATTGGTACAAAATTGTGTTACCCCTGCATCTGGTACAAATATACCATCTCTAAAATACCATGTGCTGTCAGTGACCCTGTTTTAAGCATCATGTTAGTGAGATGGAACTGACTAGAGTAACCCCAGAAAAGGGTAACTGTCTGAGAAGGGCACTCTATAGAGATCTTCAAAGCTCTCTATTCAGTTTGTGAATGATCATGCCTAGGGATATTGGAGTATGTCTCTACTGAAGATGTTACTCTTTGATTATCATCTAAGAAAATTTATATTACCTGCAGTTGGCTATCTTTATGTGTAGTCCTCAGCATATCGGTACCTTGTAATAAATATACAAAGGTTATTAGGTTTTTCATAACATGTATAGTTTCGCTACCTCTAAAATATGGAAAGCTATTGTGTATAACATAATTCCTAAATAATAGTGTCACATAAAGTAAAAGTTGAAAAGGATATAGACAAGTAACCTAAAGTGGTAATAGATAGCATGACTGTATATGTAAAACACAAGGTAAAATTATGTTTCTCCTTATTTACTACCAGTAAAACAAGACAAAATGAACCCTTAAAATAACACTGTCTCACTTTATTAAACAAAAGATGCATTCTTACAAAAGACATGTTGACAGCTTCAATACTACCTAGTAACTTCATGTCCAGACTATTGAATCAATGTAGATATATTTGAAATGGTTTCCTTCAAGTAAGTTGAGAGATTTCTATGCTGAAAACAGTAACCTGATGAATTACACATCATCCACATTACTGCCTTTATATACTATAAAAATTTTTCTTTCTCATATGCTCTACCCATTCCTATGTCAAAAAACTAACAATCACAGCTATTTTTTGTGGGGTTTGGAGAGTATTCCCTATGCCAAACTTTTCTCCTATGCTGTAGAGAATAACAGTATTTTCTGAAGTGTAAACATCTCTGACAACTCTGCTTGCCTTCACTCAATCCCAAAACAAAGAAACGTTTATTACAAGATCTGAACCTGACAGACAATCCAAGAAATTATAAAATTCTGGTGTATCCACAAAAACAAACAAATCTGTTTCTATGGGTTCTGGACACTTAACAGGTAAGGGCTCAATATTTCCCAGCATCAAGGACAAAACTATTTTCATCTTCTTGACCCATAACTCCCCCTCAGTACTCCTGCTTATGTTTCCAGCACAGAGCTATCGAAGCTGCATGAATTGTTTTCACATCCTCTGAACACTCATGTCTCTAAGAGGCCTAGAGTTCCCAAAGATCATTCAACATGCACCGTTTGCTCACCCTTACATTGGATAAGTCATAACATCAAAAAAATCGACCTTTATACTAAAATTGATGACAGTCCCTTACCTACAACATTTGTTAGGACTGTGCATAAGAGATTAACACAGAGATAACACATAAGATGTGCATAAGAGATAATACAGCATAAGAGATTAACGTTTCAAGTGTAGCACTGTTGATGAGTCCATACATTTCTGAATTAAGCCTGAAATTTCTTGGCCTACATTTTAAAAGGAGTTGGCTCTGAATGTGCTCCTTAGAGAAGGAACAGCTAAGCTACACTGGTGGATGCCCACAAATTGCTGTGCAAGACAAAGTTGTACTATTAGCATAAATATATTCTAAGAGCAGCAGACATCCCAGGAAAATTGTAGTACCTAAATCAAAGATATCTAAAAAACATTATCATAAATAATTTCACTTGATGTGTAAATCAATTCTCTCTGCTTAAATCAAGACATTTTATTTTGGCACAACAGAAGAGACTTTGCAAAAGTAACCAAAGTGATTTGTTATGGTGGGTTTTCATCTATAAGTCTTGTCCAGGAAAAGACATTGAGTGTCATGAATTCCATCATTCAATCTCCAATATTATATTTCACTTTCCCCCCTACTGAAGTTCAAAATGAGCATAGGATGTCAGGCACCTAGCACTGCATTGCAAAGATGTGAGGTCTTTAGACAGACTATTACAAGTTCTTATCAGCACCACCATATGCTACAAGACAGAATGCACATAAATCTGCCAACACACATAATTCTTGTTTTCCTATTAAAGAATACCTTATAGAGAAACCACACATACTCCTTTCCTCCAGCATTATGACCCTTTTTATGGGTATACAAATGCAATTAATCTGCCAGAGAAAATAACAAACCAATGTATTTGAAACAGAAAGGGCTTGATTTGCCCATGAACTATTTCAAATCAATTTTCTGTATGCAATTCCATTGCCAGTCTTGTAAAAACACTTCTATCTAAACATATTAACATTCAGTAAAAGGATATTAAATAATACCTAATCTCTGGGTGTTTTTTCAAATTTGGATGACTTTTTTAATATCATTATGGAAGAAAAATCTTTCTTCAATTTTTAGTAATAATTTTTCATCAGTTCAATAAGGAATATACCAACAACAAAAACAAACAAACAAACAAAAAAAAAAAACCAGTAAAAAGCATGTGACAAAAACCTGTATATTTCCCAGATAGCATACAAGTTTTTTTCTGAAGGGAAAACAAAAAACAAAGAGAAGAGAAGAAAAGAAAACAAAAACAAAAACAAAACCACAATCAAAAACAAAAAACCCACACACAAGAAAACCCAACCAACCAAAAAAAACAAAACCAAAACCAAATCCAAAACCAAAAACAAAAACCCAACAAACTAACAAAAAACCTAAACCAACAAAAAATCCACATTATATGCATTTTTCATTTAATTTTTTTTTCCTTTCAGCTAGGTAGCATATAAACTGAGAGGGATAAGGTCCACTGACATATGTTATCAGAACTTTTTATAAGAAAATTTTTGTGTTGTCATTGTAGCTTGATGGTCTGAGAGAATATCAAGAAAAGGAAATATCTTCTGTCATGTGTAAAAAGATGATCTTAAAAACAAGGTGAAAGAGTAACCCTGGATTCTCCAAGACTCTCAGCAGCTCATGGGTCACCAATGAAACATAGACTTCAGAGGTGTGCAAAAAACTGCTGTTCGAGTAAGTAGCAAAGCCCCAAAACAAAGAACAAATATCTCACCTACATAAAATATACTATGTATTGTAAATTAAGATATATCATAGAGTTGCAGATCAATGTAAAAAAGCAAGATGCAAATCATTTTAGAATATATTAAACTATCTCAAGCAGACCTTAGAATGACAAGAAAAAAAATATATACTCCTTCAAAAGGAGGGGAAGAAAAATCATCACCAGCTCCAAATTCCATCCTTTCTTAAATTTTGGATCCTGACAGCTCACTGCAACCACACTGTGACTCATTTAGGATCACAGATGCAACAAAAAACTTCATATAGCCATTTAGAACCTATTAATAACAGCATCTATTTGATATTAATTTGAACAGTAACTGTTAGTATAATTTCAACTGGGCTAATCATAATATTGTTTCATCTTGGTAAAATCTGTTAGGATTTTAAAGCAAAGAACAATACATTTGCTTGTTTTACATTTAATGTATGTCCTCCTTTTTGCCCATTGCAAGATTTTGAGTTTAACAACTATGGCAGGTAGGATATACACAGGAACGTAATTTAAAGGCTACATAATGCTGTAACATGAAAAACAATATACAAATCAGAAAATAGAGAAGATACAAGTGTCCAGTCATGCAGACAGCATAGTGGTTTTCCAGTCATTAACTAGTCCCTAGTGATGCAATGATGCTCTGCAGAATAACTTTCTAAATTAACTTCAGTAGTTAAAGTGACAAGATGATAAGTCCAACCTATGTCGATAAATACATATATTTATGTATCATTTATATTTATTTTCCATACATGTGTGTATTTTGCCTGGGAAAACACTTACACATTCAAGAGGAAACAGCACCTGACCTCACAGGTACAAATTCCAACAAGCAAAATCATGAACAAGACTAATTAGGTGTTAGTGAAGCAATTAAAAAGGAAAAAAAAGAATATATTAATTGAACAAGATTACAGAGAGGCAGCATGACAAAGATGTTTTGAAGTGACAGGATGTCTTTCAAAGAGATATTGTGTTTGACAAAAAAAAATTAAATTACTATGCAAATCATGTTTGCATGAATGATGCTTACCAGAAGTTCATTTGACCTTACTTCCTTTCTTCAGTCCTGAATAGAAAGTACAGCATATAAGGGCAAATTAATATATTTGAACCTTCTGCTACAGTTTTCTTGAAATTCACCTTTTGCACTTCCTGTATTGACATATTTTCTGCCTTTAATAACTTTAACCTTACATGATCTTTGAGGACCTGATTTATCTTTTCTAAGCTACTAATCACAAAGATGGGAGCCATAGTGGCCGGTTACAGGGAACAAACCAGCAAGCTCCAGACCAGGATTTACAGAGAGATGTTGTTTATTGTCCTAGGAATTTAAGAAGTTTAACTTATTTGCCCTACAGTCTAGGCTAAAAGATCAACAAATGATGTCACCTGCAGCATGTTATCACGGTTGTAAGTGGTTTAATGGCAATGTGCCTGCACATTTCCATACCAAATATAGTACAATAAGTTACTTCCAAGGTCTTCTTCTCTTAATTGCTCATTGATTACTCACCATTCTTTACAAGGAGAACCCCTGAGTTTAATTGGAATCAATGGTGACAAATGGTGTACAGTCCCAAACCCTTACTTACTGACTTAATTGGAGAGATATACACTTCCAGTCTCAGTTGTAAGTATTAAATGCTACCTCACCCTTTTTGCTATTGTGCTTTACAGCAACACTCAGTCCTTTACTGGTTTTTTGATAGTTGGTCTGAAGTGTTCTGAAGTGCATCACTTCAAAATGTTTTATTTGCTCTCTAACACAAAAGTGTTCTTCTCATGTCTTTTAGAACACTTTTGCACCCTTCTGCATGAGAAGGTCATTATCCTATGTTCCACATGCACTTTTCAATCTCAATATCAAAGCAAAGTAGGGGTTATTTTCAGTGCTCAGCAAAAGCAATAGACCTCATCTAAACCAGTGGAAATAGGCTTCCATCATGCATGTCCATATTACCCTCTAGCTTAGGAAAAGTTAATATAAAATGTGCTGTAGTTTAAGCTGCAGGAGATCCAATTATGAGGAAAAAGCAGATTAGTAGACTAGGTACATCTATATACATCACTAAGGCAAATACATTTTTAGACAGGTGTGCACTGAAGCAATTATATTCTAATTATATACCTGCAACATTTTTATCACACTTAATTTAACACATGATGTAACTTATTCCAGAGGAATACAATTATAAAATTTTTAGTGCTGTGCTACTACTAGGAAATAAGAAGAATTTCTGCAGTGTATCTATTCAAGATTTTAGGCTTAATTTACATTCATCTAGGAAAAGTAGAAAGTAAGTATTGGAAGGATCATTGGAGCGAACAAAAATAATACCAGTTAAAATCAGCAGGTTCTCAAATCACGTCAGAACTTTCAAATCTAACTTTTTAAAATATAATAAATGATAGATTTATGATTTTAAGCTATATCTGATATCTAATCCTTGGAAAATTATGTCACATGAAATAAATGTCATTAATACAAAACAGAGAGAAAACATACAGCAGTACTTTGGCTTAATAAACAATGACTTTGAAAGACCCTTCTCAGCTTAATAGTTTCATTATATTGATTACGCCAAGGTTTTCTATTTAGCCACTTTAACTCAGATAGTCGATATAACATTTTGGCTGTTATACTTTATTGCTTTAAATTATTCACGAAAGGAAGTACAAGGGCAGAGAGATAAGGTCTTTTTGTTCTTGCTATAAGTAACATAGTATATTGTCTTCCCCTCTGCCCTACTTTCTTTTTTCCTCTCCAATTTTCATTTTCATGATCTTTAATTGATCACAGTCTGATTTCAGCATTTAGTCCTTTTTTTCTGAAGTCCTATAAACCAAGCAATTAAAGAAAGTAGAGTGATAGTCTTCTAGATAGAAGAGTGATAAAGCAATGCAAAACACATTGAGGTATCTTGGAATTTTGCAATCTAGTTTTGGTCATCTATATTAGTCAAAATGAAGTTTGGATCTTTACAACCTCACAGCTAAGAAAGTTGCAGATATATAATATTGTTACATGCAGGAAAACATATTAAAAAACCCCAGCTATTTCTAAAATGTCATTATCATTTTTATAATACCATAAGTTTACATTGGTAGGAAATTTAGGATTCCTGCTTTAGATGCAGTGTAAATGAAGACACTTTTCTTCTCCACTGACAAAATTTTCAAATTATTAGTGTATGTTCTTAAGCCCCTGATTTACCCTTTTAGTGTACCTTTTTGAATGTGTCTATATTATGGTTCCTACAAGGGGCAGGCAGAATGTGTGAATACCAATCAAACAAAAAGGAAGGCTTCACCATTACCTGCTCTGACGATGAAGATCAAAAGGTCTTTACAAACCTCATAACAGAGTTCCCAGGTTGAGCCCAGCTTAGCACTAGGCTGAAGAGCTGTGACAGAAATAAAACTTCTATGTTTAGATTATCCATTTGATTGAATAAAGCTTATTCCCATTTCATCCTGGGAAAATGCCACCTGGTCCTCAGTGTATCTTCTGGAACATGTGGGAGACTTAGAAACTCTAAAATTATGTAAGAAGAAAGGGAATGCAAAGACAGAGAAAAATGGAGTAAAATGTTCCCTCTGTTTCACCTCATCCACTTAAAAAGAAAAATATACTGTTTCTTACCACGTTATTTTGATATGTTCCCAGGTTGTTACCTCTGTTCTATATTGAGACAAGTTATTCAACTGAGTAATTGTCTGTTATTTATAAAGAGGCACATCTCCTGCACAAAGCTTAGAACCCCCAAACTCTTTATGTCATAGTGCCCTAACAAAAAAAGCAACTAAAGTATCAGTTTCTTGGTGCGGGATGTTAAAATTATCAACTAACACTTGTTAATTAAAACTTGTAATATAATGAAGTTAATTATTTTTTGGAAGAATTTTTGGACAGAGGTCATTACCTTAATTATTGATGCAATTTCTAATGAGGGAATTCTAGCATTCTATAAATTCTAGCATTTATATGTAATTTTCAGTTACCAATTACATATAAATGTAAAATCTTGTAGCTTGGTATTTTGAATTCTATGGCATACATCAAGACATTTTAACACAGTCATTCAACTGAGCACAGGGCTAAGAGCATGACAACTCGGCTTATCATCTCACAGTAGAAAGGTCCATAGAGTGTAACAGGAATTTAGGGGAATTTTTAAAACTTTTTTAAACTTATGAAACTCAACAGTACATATAATTTGCCATGGTCTTTGAATGTTAAGCTCTGTAGGGTGTCCTCATTTTCTTGAAAGATACAGAGAAGCTTTAAAAAGTCCTCGGTGCACAGGAGAAGATGAGGATTGTGATGGACAGTCTTGTAGCAACTTTTTTTATTATTATTAAGACTGCTGCTATGGCAGGAACACACAGTACCAAGGAAGAAAACTTTGATCAAATTCACATAGCATAAATTCCACAAGAACACAAAACACAAAGTATTATTCCCCAGTTTAGGGGTCTTTATATTTAAACATATCCAATGCTTAAGCATTCCCTTCATCATCCAGTGAAAAGAAAAGAACCTGTGTAATAAATAAACACCCATACTGAACCTACCTTCCTACTGAAACTATGACTGTTTTGGTGGCAGAATTATTAATGGAATTGGAAAAAAAAGTGTACAGACTTTGTCAAAAAGAAGAGACAAATGATAGCTATATGGCAGTGACATATAAGAATGTGAAGACTGTATCTTGCCCTAGAAATTGTTCTGTGGATTGGGCCAAACATTTACAGTACTGCAAAATTATTATATCCTTTTAGTACTTTGGCAAAAGTACTCCCTGAAAATGGGCTGATTGTACTCTCTGACAGGCTGGTTTTTGGGTAAATCAGTCAGCTTTGATACCACCTCCACCTCTCCTAAAAACTAATTGAATCTGTAAAAAATTGCTTTATTTTTCCAACAATGAGGCCACATCTCGAATGCTGTCTACAGTTCTGGGCCCCTCACTACAAGACATTGAGGGGCTGCAGAGTATCCAGAGAAGGGCAATGGAGCTGGTGAAGGGTCTGGAGCACAAGTCCTATGAGGAGCAGATGAGTGAGCTGAGGTTGTTCAGTGTAGAAAGAGGAGACTGAGGGGTGACTTTATTGTTTTCTACAGCTACTGGAAAGGAGGTTGTGTTCAAGTGGGTATCAGCCTCTTCTCCCAGGCACAAGAGGAAATGGCCTCAAGCTTTGCCAGGAGAGGTTCAGGTTTGATGTTGGGAAGAATTTCTTCACTGAAATGGTTGACAGCCTTTGGAATGGGCCGCCCAGGGAAGTGATGGAGTGCTCCCCAGAAGAGTTCAAGAAACAGATGGACATGGCACTTAGTGCTGTGATTTAGTTGATGTGGTGGTGTTTGGTTGAAGGTTGGACTTGATGATCTTGGAGGTCTTTTCCTACCCTAATGATTCTGTGACCACTATCACTAATCTTAGGTATCAGCACCACTGAATACTCATTATTCCCAGAGAAGAAATCCAATATGTCAGCTTGCATAGCACAGACAGCACATGGGTTATTTCCAAAGCAAAATAAACGTCTGTGATACAGAAGTAACTCACATTTATGGCAGCTGCCACACATGTACCATTGTTTATACAGTGCTATTTTTCCCATTTCTAGTTACTAGTCTCCATATATTTGAAGGACAGCACTCTAGACATTTAAACCTGGGACAAAGCTTCAAATTTTAAATAAAGAACTTGTACTCTATACACTATGATTTAAACAACAAGGAATAAAAACTGGTTATGAACATGAGAAAATTATGACTAAAACCTCAACCTCCTGGTATGTCACATATAATTTTCAAAAGGCAGAATGCAGAAAGAAAAAATAAAATTCAAAGAGACAAGAAGGCATATAGCAGTAACACTAATTAAATCACATTTAACATATACCAAAAAAGACAAACAAAAGCTTTTCCAGATCTGGAAGAATAATCTCCTGTCTCTCTTCCCCTCATTTTCCAAGCCTTTCAGGCTGTTCCAGTGACAAGAAATATGGCCCATATGTATGTTCTGATACCACATTTATAGAATATCAGGAATAGCAGCTTCAAAGTTATTATATCTCTAAATTACTTTCTGGTAATACAAAATTGAATAATCTATAAAGGCAATATGATTATATACATATATAATTAGAAAAAATTCAGGTCATGGTCAGAAAGCCTTTTTTTTAACAAGAAACATAGCTTCAGGCTAATGATGTTTTTCACCATTAGAAACCAAAAAAAGGCAAGTTAGGCTAATCATTCTCCATGATAAGCTGGCTATTACTCAGTAACTTTAGTGATTCTAATGGAATTTAAAGTCAGAAAACCTGAGGCTGACGAATCAGGCTTGACTTTCCCTGCTAAAAAGGTTCCTTCATCAATTATATTTGGAGAAAAAAAAGGAGCTAAAATACTTTTAATGAAAATACTGTTTTGCATCTCTTTAAGACCCTTGATGCTAACTGCATAAACAAGACAGTATGGTGAACTCAAGCTACTTTTGGTGTAGTTTGGGGCCCTGCCAGGCCTCTGAGGCAAATCATACACCTGGTTGAGTAATTTCAATGTGCAGCCCCCCAGGAGCCATTCTGTCTGAGACTTTAGATTTGCCCTACCTCATCTGAAAAGTACTTTGCCTCCAAAACATATGGACATCACGAAGGCTCCCAGATGTTGAAGTCATCTCTCAGATGTCTTGAGGGACCTGAAAGACCTTGCTCTTCCCACAAATCCCCCATGGGTCTCCCTTCCCATGTAGTTCTGAAAATAACAAGATAAAGTGGTCCACAGCACAGAAATGCTCAAAGAAAAATTTATTACATCTCAATTATTTTATTTATCAAAATTATCTCACTGTCAGAGAAATGGATAATATATAAGGAATATGAAATTTCCTAGTCTTGAATTTGCCTTGACTTTCACCTTTTGGTGTATGCTGTACCTGTGCCTTGGCAGGATAGTTTGGTTATAAGCAAACTATATCCTCCTGTAAAAATCATATTATTTTTAAATGTGTAAGAGGATTATTATGCATCTACTTTTATATGAATTCATTTGAATTAATCATATTTTTAAATAAAAAAATTAGAATAATTAGAAAGAAGCTCCTAATTGCAGTGGTTTGAACATTGTATTTAGAAAGCAATGTTACCACAACATAATCACAAGCAGTATTTTGTACATAATTCAAGAGTTTTCCTAGTTTAGGAGTTAAAATAAAAAGTATTGAATGGAAATGTAATTTCCAGTTTTCCTTTTGGGATCTCTGTGTTCAATTATTGATAATCAGAATAGTGATTCAATCACTTTCAAAACTAATTATTTCTAATTTATCCATTAGCTGTTCCAACTTTTTTAATTAAAGTAAACAGCAAGCAGCTGTTCTTCCACAGTCACTACCTGCTTCTTGTTACTGAAGCCCTTTCATTTTCTATCTTGATGGAAATTAAAATACTCTTTTGCTAATTCTCTCTAATTATTTTTACCCTCTAGTATGTAGAATTCCATTAAATTTCAAGCATCTTTGGAGGCAAATGAAGGTCTACACAGAATGAGGGTGTGCATATATTTAACAAAAAAAAATAGAAGTTTATAAAATCTGAAATTATGTGGACAGAATCAGAATACTTATTATGGAGACATCAAAAAATTGAAAATTTAAATGAGTCCATTAGGTTAAAGCAAAAAAAGAAGATAGGTCTCTAAAATAAACCTCATCTGCTACTCAGCTTTACAAACAAGTTTTCATTCTTATTTCTTTGGAGAATTCACTGTGACTATAGAATGAAGGGAGAGGAAGAAATGTCTTATGACCTTTAGAGGTTTTGAGAAACTCCTATAGAGAAAGGTATGATGTATATATTTTATAAACTTTGTGAATTTTAATGAGAAAATTTAAAACATTGAAGCAATATTCCACTGAGATAAAAATAAATGTTGCTAAATTCTACCCCTTTGTAAACAGCAGATGAGAATCTTTCTCGTCTTATAATCACTTCCTTTTATTTTGAAAGAATAGGCATGTACTTTGTTTTAATTTATTTCAGAAATTACTCTTGTTCTTTAAGACTCTTTGGGCTCTTTTTTTTTCCATTATAAGCATTGTTTTTTTCCTTAGCACAGTTCTGTCCAGAGCTTTTGCCAAATTTTTTGGCCAGGAGGGAGGTGATGGGGGGGATAGGGCAGGGGAGGGGCAGGTTTTTTTGTTTGGTTTGGGTTTTTTTTGGAGGTGCGTGCACAGATTGGAGACTGCTAAGGCAGGAGATATGGAGACAGGCAGAATAAGCAGAGAGAGTCTAAAACAATTTCACTGAGAGTTTGGATGTATATATCCCTTCCTCAGTTCTTAGGAAAATATATGCTGTCTGATGTTCATGTTCTGTTCGCTTAAAATATTGCAGACATTCTTTCAACAGTTGTGACAATTATTTCTTAAAATTTCAAAGAATGTGGAAAAAATGCCCTGCTGCCTAAAAGTAGAATTTTCTGCTGACACTAGAATGAATTTTTATTCATAGAAAATATAGAATTCAAAAATAAAACCTTTACGTCAGAAAGTACTTTGGGAAGAAATATTTTATACACTTATCACCTACATAGCATTGAATTTCTTTTTCCTTCCTTTCCTATCACCAAGGATTCCTCAGTCTATTTCATCCCCAGGATTCATATTTCTATACTGTAAAGCACTGAGTTCAGGGAAAAGCAGGAATACTCCACTCTGAATAAGAAATTTAGCAGGGTGATTTTATGCATCTAAGGAAATATGTATTATTTCCTCTGCCAGCCTCCTTCTCTCCCCGTCAAGTTTCAATCACCAGGCTGCCCTGCCCTCTCCCTTTTCTGCATCTATGCTGTCTTATTGACAGTCAATCACATCTAAATGATAAACAAATGCCTAGCATTTTAAATCACACCTATATCACACATTCAAAGTTGGTTTGACTCTGGGCTTGTACTTGCACACTGTTAGATAGGTCTGACTACTCTGTGGAATCCTGCATCTCAGGCCACCATGCTAAAGTGATAGGTGAGCTGAATATTTTTGAAAAGCAAGTTTAAAAAGCTCTTTTGAAGCTGTTAACTGCTGTTTCCTAAAACCAGAAGAATGGAAAACATTCTTCTGTTCTGAACTCCTGTTACAAGGGGTCAGATTAAAGTGAGGTAAAAAAACAGTTTTTACCAGCTGATATTTGCCACCCCTGCTGCAGATATGACTCTCATTTCTGCTTCTCCCAGGAGCAGGCAAGACCAAGATTTTTGGGGAAAAGTGCTATTATTTCCCACCTCCCCACTGAAATCAAAGCACAGATGCAGTGGCCCTACCACTCACCCCTCCTCCTGGGAGGAGAACTCTTTCCAGGACAATACTTTCAAAAAATCTGAATTTGCATCACTACTCAAGCATTCTAGTTACAGTTTAAGCACACAACCCATTAATGCGAGTGAGGTTTCTGAAATTCTGACTTTGCTGGCATGTAAAGTAGGTGAAAGGGTTGTGGTGTTGGCAATGACTCCTGTCAGGACTTCATTAAAATTCTATAGCATACTTCTTTCTCTTTTGTTGGTCAAGAGAAGAAATAAATCAGCGTTCCTCTGCTTTCACTATAATGACACCACACAACATAGATGGGCAGTGGAAAGTGCCATCAAATTCCCCCTGTCACAAAGGCTCAAGGAGTAACATGAAAAACAAAATACAGGAAACCCCTGATGCACCTAAATATATTCCCATGTGGAAAGAGCAAGGATAAAAGGCTGTGGTCCACTGAACAGGACACTGATCAAGGAATAGAAGACTTTTGATCCCCTTTCTAGTTTCACTGCTAATCTAGTCTGAACTCAGGTCTGTGACCTTAATGCCTCATGACTCAGAATCCCCATATGGGCAACAACTGCATCTTTACAGATAGCTTCTGTTGCACCAGATTGAAATCCAAAAATTTTAGACCCATTTGTTTAAAGCTAGGTTTTCTTCTAAGATTTAAAATGAGTAGAATTTAGTAGGAAATAGACCACTTTCAGTTTTTACTGTGGTTTGCAGGAACAGAATGTCAGTCTCCACCAAATATTGTGTGTCACTTAACCAGCAAAATGCAAAGCTAGGAGGCAAAGTTTACCTATTCAAACATGAAGATTTCATTTCAGCCCCTATGATCTTAAACAAAAAAACTATAGGTTTTTTCCCACATTTTTCTTTTAAATGTTAAATCATAGTATTTCAAATTTGGATCAAGTGAAACCAATAAATCCTTTAACTTATATCAATGATGTTCAATAGCACATTATCATCTCTAGAAATTTTTCACTAAACTTAAAACATCTCTCCTAAATTTGCTACAAGTGTAGTGAAACACCTGCTTTCATATATTGTTGAATAGAATTATGTAGTTTAATGTTTATTGGAACCATGAGTTCAATTAAACACAAAAATCATATGAACAACAGAGTTTAGCTGTTCAAATGAAATATTGGAATTATTTTTTTAATCAAATCCCTTGCAATGCATCTGTGAACACTTAATTGTTCTCATTTACAATAGTAATATGTATTAAGGCTGCTGGTTTGTCCTCTCTAAGCATTTAAATTATAGCAAGTGCATTAGCAAGTGACATATTACCCTTTAAAAACTTTAAGGAATACCATTGCTTTTAACATATACCCTTCCATATTTGTTAATGAAGCATAATTTGAAGTAAGTGCATGATGTTTACTGCAAAGCACAACAGCAATCATTTTTCAAGGATGTGTGGATTACTTAATTTATAATTTGTTCTAAAACTCATGTGCTGATTTTTAGTGCTTGAAAAACACACACAAGGATCACAAAAGACCTGGATTCTGCTATAAAGAGTATAGTAAGAGTCTTGAGTTCTTCTAATGAGGTCTGTCATCTTGCAGGCACCAGTTTCTAAATACTAATCACAGCAATAATAAAATATTTTATGCATATACAGAAAAATACTAAGATATCCAAGGGGGGGGGTGGGAAACAAAAAATCACAAGCGTTTCTAAATTGATTGCACGTAGAGATTTCAAATCAACATTTGCAATGATTTATACTATTTACAAAAGTCTGCACAAGCAAGCATGTGACAAAATTGAGTTTGCTGATGCTGATACCTGTGCTGATAATGCAAGTCTAGTCATTAAGTGTTGAAAGAATATAATTTATGTTAAATCTTTAAGAACAGAGTGAAATATAGACTAATGGCCTTGTGCACGAAGGCTTTGACTTAATGGACAAGAAACAACAGTATCCATCTTACTGTTTTCTCAACTCAATTTTCTCTCTCACAGTCAAAGTCTCATTATTTAAATAAATTCATCTGGATGATAAAAGTGCTGATTTTATTCCAGGCTGTTACTTTAGATACTTATCTGCTTAGCGACAGTGTACAGCACCTAAGAACATTAAGGCGATCAAGAAACTCCATTACCTGGCCCAGGGACAGAAATGATGTTTTACACAGTGAAATGTCTAATCTTTCGATGTACTCTAACTGCAAGGGAAGATTAATAAACATCATCACACAGAGAAACTGCAGCTTCTACCCTGAAGGGTTTTGTTTTATGTATAGATCAAATGTATAGCCTGAGTTGCCAGCAACTTTTTCTGAAAGCAAGCACACCAAAGGCCCTATGAATCTTTAATGCCCACATACTATTAGAATACAAATTAGAATAATTTATCTTTTAAAGGGACACAGTGTGACTCTCCTAGCTGAAACAGATCAAGAAGCTATTTGAAAACAATTTTTTCCAAGCCTGTTTGGAAGTTTAGAGAGTCAGTCCTTATCCTAGGAACTTTCAGTGGCTTTTAATATTGTTTTAAACACTGTCTGTACATTTGCTTTCCATGCCTTCATATTCCCTTTCCAAGCTTCTGAGACCTGTGTTCATTTCCTGTTCAACATCCCTTCTCTCCAACACCCCTATTTCTCTCATTTCTTTTTGGCCAACCTGCCTTTCAGAAGGTTATTTCAGGTGAGTAGTGCCACTTGTTCTCAAGAAAAACATAGTCTCATTTCTGTCCATGAACTTGCAGGCAGGCTTTTAGTGGGAGCCATGCTGATCATTTCTGTATCATTCCATTTGAACTTTCACATTTTTTAATATGCACTACTTTCCTCAGCTGTAGATAGTATGAATTTCTTGGCTTATCTCAGTCTTCAGAAGAATTGTAGTTTTTCATGAAGGACAGAAGGATTCAGCACTTACTTAAATATATAGCTTTATCAACAAATACCACTGATAACAGAGATTACACTGAGCCTTTTTTAAAAAAATGAAATCTGTTTGACCTGATAAGATATCCTTTTCCCTTGGATAGATTCAGTAAAACAATTTTTTTTCTTTATCAAGCATATTCCTAAATTTTTGGGAAAGCCTTTTGAATATTTTTCCTTTTGCTTTTAAAGGAAACTAAAAAGTCACTTAGTCATGCAATAGTTACAATGTTAAACAATATCTGAAACAATCTCCAAGTGTACAAGAATAAAACTTATACAATTTTCAGATAGGGCTTTGCATTGTCAGAACATCTTTTAATCATGTAATGAAAAACTTTTTAATAATACATACCTCTACCTCAGATGGACTGATTGAATATTATTAGTATTTGTGTAGTGTTCTGAGGATGTGAGAGGCTCTGTAAAGGACAACTATTATAGATACAACTATGTTATAGATGATAGCTGAGCACAGGGGACAAATACTGCCTAATAGATAACCCTCCAAAGAAATATTTCAAAACAAGCATCACCTTCTATCGTTGCCTGAGTGAATTTCACTTCAAGTGAATTTAACTTCAGTCCTATAAGATAATGCCAGTAGATGTGTTAAATTTAGCCATTTCAACCAGACACTGAAACTATTTTTTGTCTCTCAGTTTTATATAGTCTAAACCATTCCTCAGTTAAAATGTGCAATGAATGAAAAAGTCTAGGCTGCAGTGATCAAATCCAGTTTTCAAAGAGTTTAGAAGTCAATTTATTCAGATAGAAGCCTACATATGTCATGAATTTATTTTATCATGTAGACATTTAAAGATATTATATAACAGTATTTTTAATTAATATTTATACTGCATCTCAAACATTTATCAGAAGGTGAAAATGAATGGGACGACAGGGTGTTTATAGAGAAACAGAATACAGGTTAAACCAGGAGAGGAAAGAAGCTAAACATTAAATCATTTTAACTATATATCATCCACATCAACAAGGAGCAGAGAAAGCAAGCATACTGAAACCCATGGCAATATAGATGAAAACATTTTGCCTAAACACCCATGATGGTAACAATGAGAAAAATTTGCTAAGTCAGAGACAATATTAATGAAAGATTTGGATGGCAAATGAGGACTTCATAACAGTTATGTCCATTGGAAGTGACATTTATGTCTCCTATTTATGACTCCTTGAAGTGATTAATGATGGAACACACCAGAAGAGAAATTTGTCTTCAGTTTGGCATAAGATTTGGTGCAGAATTTGACACTTCAAGATCCTAATATACTCAAATTTCATATCATCTAACAAATTTAAAAGTTAAAGAAATGCACTGTTATTATATTTTAACTTTTGAAGAAGTATAACAAATTTATTTAAATATTATTTTAAACAATTGGTTGAAAGATAAAAATGGTTGCATAAAAGTGGTTGGTACAGAGACTGTTCAAAGGCACTCATTTAGAAGCTGGTAGTGAAAGAATATCAAGATATGAATACAGTCTAAAGAGTAAGTGACAGATTATTAAAGGGGATATATTATTAAAAGAAAAGCTGATTAAAAGAATTGCCCATGATAATAGCTGACTGGGAATTAATGTATCAGAAAAAAAGTCTCTGTCAATAAATTCATAACAAAACAAACTGAAAAAGTAATGAAAAAAAAAAGCAAAATACCAAAACCAACTAGCTATTTATTGCTAAGGAAATGGGCCACAGAGGTAGTCTTAGAAAAAAATCTGATTTGTTGCTTAAGAGTGATCAGCAAGTCAAATAGCACGTTAGAAAGAAATAACGAACAAAACATAAAACTAGTATCATGCCATGGTGTAAACTCAGAATTAATACCTATGACAAATACTGTGTGTGGTCCTGACCTCCACATCTCAGTAAAATTATAATAAAACCATTAAAATAACATAGGTGACAAGGAGGAACACAGAAACAAAAGTGCTTCTTTACAAGAAGAATCTAATTGATATCAACTCTCCTGTGGGAGGGAAGACTCCTGAAGGGAGACATGATAAATTATCATAAAATCATGAATCACATAAAACTGAAATACCTACTTACCACTTCCTCACAGTGCAAGATAAAAAAAAAAAAAAAAAAATCCGTAAATTATCAGACAACAACAGGTTGGTGGTTCTTTAAACAAAAATTAAAGAATTTTCATCTAAAACACGCAACTTGTGGTTGAAGTGTAGAGCCACACTACTACACAAACTTACATGAGTCGATGGTATAAAAGACAAGGCAGAAAACAATTCTAAAGTTAAATTGACAAATCCATTGTGACAAGCCTGTGAAGACAGTCTCTGGTACACATCTGACTGCTGGAAGAAAGCTGGATGTTCAAGGGGACTCAGGATAGGTTTGATCAATGCAGGTACTTAGTCACTGGAAAAGAGACATTATAGGCTGAAAAAGACTTTTTGTCCATCTGAGTGGTGAAAAGAGTGAAGAATATCAAACTATTTCACAGGCCTGATCCTTGAGGAGATGACATCTCAAACTCTTCTGAAGCTCTGGAGAGAAGATGGATGTCACCCAGTCTGCTGCTCGTCCAGATGGATCACACATGTTGTTTACAAAATTCACAACTCAGATGTGCAAAATATAATTTTCCCCAGCAGTTATAATAATTGCAAAACTTGGCAGCAATACAAGCTCTTTCTTCTGAACTTACTTGCTACTAAATAAGTACAAAACACCATGTGCACTAAACAGTAGCACAGCTGCAATACTAATAACAGGGCAAAGCTGCCATAACATTTTTCACTGTAAGGAGAAAAGGGAATCAAGTAATGCTGTCCCCAGGTTAATGAAACACTGGAGGACCACTGTTATAGTAATAAACAGCATAGCATCCTATGCAATACAGGCAGTATCAACTTGTTATTCCATACCATAATCATATCTTGATTCAAAAAGCAAAAAAAGTCAAGTTATAGAATACTTTATTTGGGTCTACTTTATATCACAATCCATGTGAGACTAAAGGAAACTAGAAGGTCTTTCTTAAGTCAATGGCTTAGAAAATCATTATGAAACCCTGCTATAAAATAGATTTTCTGCTGTTGGGTATTGAAGCTTCTCAGGAGACTATGGCTTTCCTAAAGTATTTGATTTTATTGAAGTCTTATGAAATACTATATGAAATAACAGTAATTGTAGGTTTGGATGATACTTTTCTTAGCAAACTACAGTTACATTTTCAGCAGAGGTATTCAGATTTATCTTGCAGTAAATTAGAGACAATGTGATACTGTATTTTCTACCTTTCAAGCTGTCAGGGAAAATACCATGTTAGAGAAATCTAAATACTACACAGAGAGAAAATGTGTAGTCCTCACTTATGTGATCTATTTATTCCCTTTATTATAATATAACTATAATTATTCCATTAGTCCCTTTATTATCCAGTTTCCTGCCCTATCATGGGTTTACACATATTTGGAGAAATTTGCAGTGTGTTAGGTTTCTATTCATTAGGAGAGCCAGTTGCAACAAAATCAATGCACAAAAAAAAAGACTGTTATAACTATTTATTAATTATAGATGTGTTTCTCTGAAGATAATTAAGAGTGAAAAGTTCAGTTCCCATTTTTCTCTTTTCCTGCTATAATAATCTTTTTCTCTTTCTGTATTATCTTGCATCAGAAATCCTAACTAATAGACTCTCATCCCTGAATACATTGTTAAGATTCCCATTCATTTTAGTCTTCATTATTTTCATGTTGCTTCTCAACCACTGATCCTCCTAAGGTAATTATTTCCATGTTTTGTTTGAATTTTTTCAGCTGGCCTTGTACGTCACGTGCTTTCGAGAAGCCCTTTTCTGTGGCAACATCCAAGCATTATGATCACACAGCTGCAATCTTTCCCAGACTTGAAGCTCATTTACCCAATAAACACCATCCTTCTGCCTCAGAACAGCTGTATCTCAGATGAGAATTCACATAACCCACTTCATTACCCTCCTCCAAGTTCTCTGCTCTGGTCTGATTGTGTCGAGGCTTTGCAAACTGCCATCCATACCCACCCATTTTTGCAGTTGCCCAAGCCTTTCTCTCACCTGTCAGGTTCCAACCTCATCTCCAGTTCTGAGGATTAAAGACAGCTAGGCACAACAAATACTTTCTGAAATTCTGCCTAGGTAGCAACCAAAAAAAGAGATGTGAGAGCTTCACAAATAATGATGCCTAGTTTATTTATTTATTTGCCACTTGCATTGTACGATATATATTTTACTTAACTTTGGAAGTTGCTGTTAAACCACAGAAATTTGTTGTGCTGCCTGTGATTATGACCATTTGTGAGCACCATCTGGAATTCAAAGAAAAGCAATAGAGATATCCAAAAATATTCAAGAATGCAGATATTCAAAAGATAAACACCCTGCAACTTAAGTGAAAAAAAAATCACTATTAATGCTGGCAGGAAGCCGTCATTGTCAAGTCACATTAGAAGTTTATCCAATAGTTTGAAAGTGCACTGTCAAGAGCATGGTGAAACACACAAAATGTATAAAAGCCACTTTATAAAGTGGCTTTATAAAGCCAGTAGCAACCTGGAAGGAATGTGCTGTTCTGCAAAGCAGTGTGAGTCATGCAAAGATTTATTTGCAAACTCACATTTAAAGTGTGGAAGTTAAATGGATTTTTTCAGGTTATCTTTTCCTAGTTTAATAAAACATTATTTAGCCATTATTTAGCCCCTCTCCCTTTTCTTAATGTAAATAATCTCATCTTAAAGCTTAAGCCTAAATTACTTTGAGATTTGTAGGTCTGTAAAAAACAAACTTGAAATTTATAAGAAAAAACTATTTGTTGACTATCAGGGATAGGAAGAGACACAAAAATGCAATACAAACAAATAAAAAATACTCCTCTTTCTTAGTTATTTGTGCAAAAGATTTGTGGATTCTACTGTGGTAAGGATGTTGTATGAAACTACTCCTAATTGGCATACTATTTTCCAAATAAGAATGATAAAACATTAATTTATTGTGCATTCATTTATTATTATGACAGAAAAGAGCAACATGATAGTTCTCCTCTGGTATTTAAAAGTCATATGAAGTAGATTTGCTATACAGTAAATGTGATTTATTGTCCTGCTGGGTAAAACAAACTGTAATAAACACATACAAAAAGACCAGAAGAGTTGAATTTCTCTGCTTTGGGAGATAGCATTTCTCAGCATGGAAAACAGATTAATTGAACAGTCTAATTTTATATATTTTCTCCTAACTTCTTAGTGACAGAAAATTTAATTTATTTTACTTTTCTTTCAATTCTTTCTTGACTCTTTTGAACATTCCTCTACATTATTGTATGTACTACATACTAGTCCTCCAAGAACAAGAACAAGTCCTCTGTGGGACTACTGGCTGAATAAATATTATCAAATTTAGAGCAATAAGTAGAACAGGAAAATACAACCCTGCTTATGGCAAATGAGGCAAGGGAACTATTTCTCCTTCCTTATTAAAGTATGAAATAAATTTCTAAGGATGTCATAGTCCTCAGCATTATACACAGAAATTATGTAAAACCTAGTCTTGATGCAGAACAAGAGTGACACTCATTTTTGCCTTTCACATGGAAGGATGAAAGTTAAGCGCTCTAGAAACAATATATATTTGAACCTATAGTTTTTACCTTAAAAGTAAATACATAAGAACCTAAAAGAAACTGTCACTATTATTAACCTGCTGGGGAACAAAATATTTTCCAGTCTGATCACCATCAAAGTGGAATTAATATGGTTTCATGTCAGAAAACAAAAAGAAAACCAAATTTTACAGTTTGTTAAGGGTGAATGCAAGACTAGACTGGATAGCCATCAAAACTGCAGAAAATTATTTATTAATAATTAAATTTAACTATTTAATATTAATATTAATTTAATACACTGGATCACAGCCTCTGAACGAAAGTTGAAAATATCATTTTCTTGTGATAAAATGTAATTCTCGGATTTATATGCAAGAGTGGTGCATTAAAAACATTCATAATGCATCTTCTTGTCATGTCAATACTCCTCAAGAATCTCCTGGCCCTTTTTTTTTTGTTGTTGTTATTTTGAAGGAATACAGCTTAGGAAGGATATGGAAGAATTTGAGACAGTCCAAAAGAAGCAAATAGAAATGATAATTGGTATAAATGATATAGATAGAAATGACAGATGATATCTTGACCTACAACATACACAATAACTTTTCAAGAATGTAAGAGGAGGTCTTAATGAAGAAAATTCTTCCACCTTTGTATAGTCTGAAGACAAAATAAAAAGCAATAAGGTAAAATTTCAGAAAAGGAGATTTAAATTAGAAATCATGAAAATATATTGAAGAGCGAGGACAGTGAAGTACAAGAACAGGTTGCTTAGGATGACTGCAATCTGTTAAAAGAAATCTTTTACAACCAGCCTTTAAGAGTGACACAATTATAGTATATTTAGTCCTCATGCACAAAATGTATCCAAGGACAAGAAAACCATTTTTACTGCTATTTATTATTTCAGTGATCAAATGTACTTGTAAATATATAAGATGCATTTTCCCTGGGAAAAAATGCCACTGCGAAAAATTGCTTTCAGTTAACGTAATGTGCCTTGTTCTTATGCCGAGAGTTCACACTAGACGTAAGTAGAGAAGATTTCAGAATAATTCACAAGAATGATCAAAGCCATATGAGGCATCTCTTCTAGAGGTATGAATTAAATTTAACTTATCAAACAAAAGAACAAAGAATGACTTAGTCTCTCTACTACACAAGAACATAAATTCAAAAGTAACGGGATCTTCAAAGCCGCAGACTACGATACAAGGCACTGTAACAGTTAATGAAAAAGAACATTAATTTTTAACAATTAAACATCAAAATAATTTGCCAAGGACTATAACAGGACATACACATTTATAAAACAGATATGAAAATTATGCTCATGTTTAAGTATAAATTTAGACTCAGAACAAGAATTTTATATTGACCCATTGATATATGAACTTTCATTCAATGTCACAGGTGCAACATCAGCAGGCAGAAGCTGAGATGCTGAAGTGTTCAAAGCACCTTGTGAACTGTGAATACAGAAAGAAACATGACACACAAAATAGTTAACCTTATCCAAAAAGTGCACCTGGATTTCAAGAACACAGAAGTATCTACATCACTCTTGAAAGGGGGGACTGAAGCCTTGCAGTTCATGTAGAAGGTAGAAAACACTAGGGAGGCAATGCAAGTGGAATTCAGCTGTCTAAACATACTCAGTCTCCTGACATCTTCTTGTTCGGTATGTTTAATTCTAAGACATGGATGTTTTACCAGAAGGAGGCAGTGAGAATCTGTTGTAATGGACCAAATCCTTAACAATCCTTCCTTAAGGAAGGACAAAAAATAAGTAACAAGTAAATAAGTAATTATGGACTCACTGCTCAGTGAGGTCGCTGGAAGGTTCGAGGTTTGAATTTAGTCACCTCCTAAAGAAGTCTGTAGTTGTGTTGAAACTTTCAGCTCCAGATGTATGGGAGTTTTATGAGGATTTAGTGGATCTTAGGTGGCACTGAGTGTCTTTATTCAGGTAATATCACAAGGTTGAGTGCTAATAATTCATTTTTTAAATATTTTGGTGATATTTTTGTCATAGCTGTGGTGGAGGTAAATTAAACTAGTACAAAAACTGTCTAAACTACTTTCCAAAAACTGAATGTCTGAGGACTTGAACTAAATATGTTCTGCTTCAGAATAAAAACAGGAGTAATGAAGGAAAATACTGACAGAAAATACATGTTTGTATAGCACTCTTATTTTAATTTCAGTGGCAAGCACAGGCTATAGCCAAGGATTAAACCCAACTTATTCTACATAGTTTGCATGCACAGAACACAAAGATCATTCCTGCTCTCTAAAATTTTAATGCTCACAGTCCATTGGGCTTTTCTAATAAATAATGAATTATAAATAAAGAAACAGAAGGTCTTTTTCTTTGTGCTATTTTCTAATGGACTATTATGTAACTTAGTTCCCAACACATTGCTAACCAGTCATAAAAGATGATCAGAATGTGTACTTGTCCCCTGATTCGAATAGGCATACAAAGAATCAATCAGTATATATGCAATATATCATGTTCCATATATAATTTTTTACATATTTTGTTATTTTCTTTTTTTAGTACCAACTGGAGAACAGGTCACTTCCAACCCCACTAAGAAAAGCAAATACAGTGAACTATTTGCCTTTTTTCTTCTCATCCATTTTTCACAGGAGGCAACCAGTTGTTTCCAAGCATCTGCTGCTTTTGCTCACAAATTAACGCAACAGAATTCTAGACGGCCATCAAAATCTCAAGGTTTACTTTCAGAAAGCAGCGACTGAAATGCATCAGTGCTAACATTAAACCATTCATTTTATCTCCCTCATTGTGCTGCATTGTTTTTGCTTCACATGATACCATAGTGCAAAATAGGTTATAAATTGTTATCTTTGATACAGTGATTTATGTGTTACTTAGACGAGCCTTTGCTTTGCAGGTTTTTTTGAAAGTGTGTACTAAAACATCACTGAAACATAAAAGAAAATATCCATATAAATATTATGATGGCCAGTCATGTCCATTAAAAAACTTTTTGCTCCCTAATATATCTTCAAGGTAGTAGAATTAATCATCTGGGCAGATTTCATACTACAGGTTCATGTAAAGCAATATCCTTGAACCAAGAGTAGAGATTGAAATGTGCCTACAGCTCAGAACTTATATGAACACTTTTGCAGCTGTGTTAGCTTTTCATAGCATACTTGACCCTCTGCTGACTCCTCTGGATAAAAAGCCTTTTATAATGGTTTCTAACTTAGCAAAACAGGAAGTGTAATTTCTCATGCTTCGCTACTTATTGGTAGGAAAATTGCAAAATTATGAAATGGACTGAATTGCTTTTAATCAAGGGATATGTTTATTCCATAAAACACACTTGTTTTATCTCCAGTGACTTCCTAGAAGGAATTCAGTCCCACAGCAGAGTTGCCAATCAACATCTATATTACCTGTAGCATAATACTGTATCATTAAGCAGGGCTAATTTTCTTTACAATAGAAAATCAGTAACTACAAAATGATTTTCAATTCATCATCTATGTTGTGAACTGTATTTTAATTAACCTCTTGGCTCACATAAGCTGATTTTAAAAAAGTGGGCAGAAAATGAATCCTACAGTAAGTCTTAAAAGTGAACTGTTCGTATGTTTCGTTACAGAAAGCAGAGAAAGTCTTTCCCCAAAGAAAGACACTCCATGGAAAAATCAAGAAGTCAAAATATTTCCAAGTGAGCACCAACTGGCATGTCATCTCTTGACAGTATTATTTCCTGTGAGTAAACCATAAACAGCTACACACCTGGCTACTATATTTGTTTTAGTAGAACAACCACAACAAAAAGGCAAAATCTGTGCTCCCGTTTGGTATTTTGCTACCAGCTTCCACACTCATTTATGTAATTGTCTGTATTTTCCAATATCCTACATATATTTTCTTCTGAGGTGACTTGCAGTGCCACTAAGGTCCTCATTCAGAACAATTTATTTTGCAGATCCTACAAGAAGTTAGCCAACTAAAACTGGTGTCTTGTTCCACTTTTGGAAAAATCAATATACAAATGACAGTCATACAGGATAAAGCCATCAATGCCCATGACTACATTTCACTTCCAACATCACATTAAATAACACTTGAGAAGCCCTCAGGATAGGCAGTATCTCTTCTCACCTATTTTGAGAAGCACTTTCATCCAATTAGGTGCTACAGTAATAAATTCTTATTTTTATTAGTAAAGAGGCACTGTTAATAATCTAATGTCAAAAGTTGTTAGTGTTTTAACAATGAAAGCTGCAATGTTTGATAATTTGCTAGCTTTGTCAGGGTTCCTCTTCTCTTTGTGATAAATCAGATGACAAGTTTATCTACAGTCTTGAGGCAACTACTAACGAGCTGCATGAAGTTCCTCTCTCACACTATAAAATAATACGATCTTCAAATTAATCAGATGCCTTCACGATGAGGACAGTTTTAACTGCATAATTATGGAAATGACTGCACTCACTTGGCAACTTTTTAGGCACCAATGATTAGCTATACTGTACAAACAGGTTTTTTTGTGAACTGATGAACTCATTAATAATTCTTGGTCTCCATGAACTTTCTTTGCTACTCCAAATTCTATTGTTCCAAAACAAGATCCCAAATACAGAAAAACATTTTTGTAGGTAGAATAGATCTCCCAGTGCAATAGAAAATGACTGAAAGAACAATACATATTCTCTGCCTGTAATATGCTCTTAATGTTTTATGCATCTCAATTATATCCACACAGACATACAGATGGAAAAAAGTGTTGTTTTATAGAACAACGCTGTAATAAAAATGGTAAAACACTTCCCATTCTAGCTTATGAGCTCAAACTAAGCGGAATGGAAGACAGAAATACTTTAACACAAATACATCTTTTTATTCTTTTCTTTATGAGGAAAATCTGTGTTTCATAGTGCTTCCATTACTGGAAGTTTTCATTCCGTCCTCTAATTCCAAATATCTCCTTCCATTCCTTTGTGACTGCTTCAATGCCAACATCTTTAACAGTGCAGCCTAATTAGGCAGAATATACACTGCTTTGTAATCTTCTGTCATCACAGCTGCACTACCATTATCAGCTCATGCAATACGTTTTGGTGGTTTACGAAACTGCACACTTTGGGCTTATCTTGAGCCAATATTTATCTTAATATATGAAAGTATTTAAACTTGTTTAGTGGGAAACAAGATAAATATATTTGCTTACTAGTAATCCTTAAATTAAAAAAAAAAACCCAATTATTGTATATTGTTACCATTCACTCACCTATAGATTAATCATGTACCTAGTGGCCAAAATGGAAATGTAATCACTTTTGTATGACAGTTATATGTTTCAATGTGAAATGTATTAATGATTCATTGATTCCTAAAATAAAAGATAGTAAAAAGTTGGAAGTGCAAGTATGGTACATTATTTGATACTTTTTCATCCTGTTTCACCAAACCAAAAAGGTCACACTAATAATGATAATACTGATTTGAAAAGGCAGCAATCAAGTACATGGTCCCTTTAAACTTTAAAATTACTGTATCAAAGTTATCTTTTGAGATTTGTAAAGAAGCAAGAGTATAGTAATCCAAATTGAACCAAACTGTATTTCTACTGCTACTAAAAACTTCCAATGAAAAATCAACCACCACTTTGCCACTTTTTTTTTGTAGCATAAAAGAAAGTTTGTCTTTAGCTTATGTGAAGGAAAAATATGGGATGCAGCAGTAAGAGGCTCTGGGAAGAAAAATTCAAAGAGATGGCTATGTATCAGATAAAGTGGCAGACATTCACAAAACTTCGAAGGAGGAGCTCTGGCTTAAGAATCATTACTGGAAGGAAAATAGAGAGATTCATTATTTGGAGACAGATAGGACTATTGTGAATAGAAGAAAAGGCTACATGCACAGACTATTCCCTCTTCTGTGTTTGTTCTGAAGCCAGAACAGTGTATCACAGCTATTATATCCATAAATAGAGTACAAGTGAGAAGACACAGGATATAATGGAGAAGAAAATAATGGAAGCTACAGGAAAGGTAAGAATATCAGAAGGTAGGCTAGGGAAAAGTACATCTTGACCTTACACAGAAAAAAATTAGGAGCCACAAGACCCAGGAGGGAAAATAAATACAATGCAAGACATTAAAAAAGAAAGTTAATGGATAATATTGCCGCAAACATATTATCATCCCTTGTTCCATCTAAACTTAAACTAAACATAATTACTTCATTTCCTTAGGGTGCAAAAAAGTTTGGAAGTTGTGTGATATGGGTTTCCTTTTCTTGCTTTCTGTAACCTTAGCCAGTAGATTCAGTCTAATCAGCAAATATCGTCTAACAGAATAGAACTATGACAGAACAACAACATTTTAAGGATTTTTTCCTTTGCATTAAATGGAATTTTTTTCTGCTTATTCTCTAACATTAATATACTTTTAGCCAAGTAAACATGTACTCTTAATGGAACATTATCAAATGCTTCAGATTTTTCTTACATTCTTTAACTTTATGATTATCTTATTTTCAAATAAATTTTCTTAGTTCCAGTAGAAGTTCTTCCACATAGTAAAGAGATAGTGAAAATCAAAGTTACGTCCTGCATAAAATAGAAGCCAAGAGCACTTCTGCAATACCTTTTGTTTTGAAAGAGAGAAGGAAAGAAGGAAAGAAGAAAAAATGAGAACAGAAAAGATAACAAAAGTAAGAACACAGTAAAGAAAAAATTGGGGAGACTATGAGGAAATAGAAAAGATATCAAGGTTTGACCTCCTAACTATTCATATGCCAACTAATTTATTATTAAACATGATATTTCTTAATCACAACACACTCTGTAAATGAAATTATTCAGAAATATGCAAGAAATATTAGAAATTAGAATTACTGCAAATATTTTTCCCATAAGATCATTCAGACAGCATAAAGAAACAATCATGCAACAATTCCTTCAATTTGCTCAGAACTCAAGGAGAACCATGGGAGCTATTTTATTTACTTGTTTGTATCTACAGTATGAGACACTCATTCCAAGTCGTATGAAGTGAACTTCTGTCTCTGCTGAAATCACTGAAGCTTTTGCTATTGATTTCAATGAAACCACAATTCTAATCAGTTTTTGTACTCTCTCTCATGGCTTTGTGAGATTCTTAACAAAAAATCAGGCAAACTGCACCACAGGGATCCAATTCACTACAGTCGTTTTCACATGGCAGAGGGAAGAAATGTTTTGATTCAATGGGAAGATCGTGATGTTTACCTAGTGCAACAATTTGCATTGAGTCAATCTACCGTGTTCATACACAAGCCTTCTTCTGTTCTTCAGACTTCTGCGGTTACAGTAGACAATGAGAATATATTTCTTTCATTGATTTGGCTATTAATCTCATTATGACAACTATTCATAGCCCATTCTCACTGCTTAGAAAAAAAGAATAAAGCACACATGAAATGTTAGTGTATGAAAGATCAGTGAAACCATTTTTTACAACATTGCAATCATATGTAACTACAAAATGACTATATAACAAAATTTATTTACCTTCTATGCACATATTTTTTCCTGATTTATGCCCATATAGCTGACAGCAGCTAATCCCCTCCAGTGCACTGGCTTTCTCAATGTATCACTGTATTGAACACCCTGCTCTAATGTAAAATCGAAAAAACACTCTTAAGGGTGCAGAGGTGCCATACACAACACTGCACACAGATTCAAGCCCCAGGCTTTTTCCACCCATTACTTGCCCGTCTCTATCTTGAATCCTAAGTGGTACATAACAAAAGGTTAACCACAAGTAACATTGTAACAAGATGTGCAAATAAAGCAAACAAGGGAGCCAAGCAAGCAAGATAACAAAGCCAGTGAGATAGCAAGCACCATCAAGGTCAAGACAGCAAGTTTTAACAGAATCCGCAAACTGCAAAATTAGCTAAAAAAAAGTTAGACTGAAAAACAAGGAGCACCAGGCATGTGCTAAAATAGAGGTAAAAAGTTCAAACGTGAGGAAGACTACAGAAGTATTCATCAGAAGACCACCAGAAGATTGATGACCACCACAGAAGGAACGGACGCATGCGCCAAAGTGAAAAACTGTTATAAAACCATGGCATAGCTTTATGCAAACACGAGTATGCTAATGATATTGTGATGTTGTATATAATGATATTGTGATGTTGTCCAGAAGGTATTTTAAAATCTAACTGAAAGCTAAAGAGGATTGAGTGAGTTTTAGGAGTAAAGATCTCCCTCACTCCCAGCACTGAATAAACAAATTGGCTACCTGCTCTATAGCCATCTGTCTAGCGAGTTTTATTTTCTTGCCCAGTTTTGGGCATCAGTCTAAATAAGGGCACCAAAGCAGGTGAAGGCCCTGGAGCACAAATTGCATGAGGAGCAGCTGAGAGAGCTGGAGTTGTTCAGCCTGGAGAAGGCTGAAGGGGTGAAAGGAGGTTGTAACCAGGTGAGGGGTCAGTTTCTACTCCCAAGCGATCAGCGACAGGATGAGACGACGTAAGTGTTAAGCTACATGAAGGGAGATTCGGGTTGGACATTAGGAGGAATTTCTTCACAGAAAGGGTGATTAGACATTGGAACGGGCAGCCCAGGGAGGTGGCGGAGCCACTATCCCTGGACGTGTTTAAGCAGACTGGATGTGGCATGCAGTGCCACGGTCTAGCTGTCAGGGAGGTGTTCGGTCATAGCTTGGAGTCGATGATTTCATCCTAAACTGATTCTGTGATTACCCTTCGCGGCTGACAAGCAACCAACAATCCAGAAAAGGGCTTTTAAGGAACTGAAGGTTGG